>JAJMHM010000065.1:0-72456 GCA_030566045.1 Geotrichum geniculatum | reverse complement strand
TACTGCTGGCACTATATGTGGATGATTTATTAATACTTGGAAAGAATGATCGCGAAATTGACCATATTAAAAAGAGTTTATCTTCTTCATTTAAAATGAAGGATCTTGGTCTGTGTGAATTTTTCCTGGGTATGCACATTAATCAACAACCATATGCTGTCTCTGTGGATCTAGAAAAATATGTCCGAAATATTTTGGATGGATTTTTCATGAGTAACTGCAAACCCAGTCTGACCCCTCTTCCTTCTTACAATCTATCAACGTTTTCTCCGACAGATCCTGATGCCGATGCTACAATGTTTCGAAGTATCATTGGCAAATTGATATATGCTGCCAATTGTGCCCGTCCTGATCTTGCTACTGCTGTCAGTCTTCTTAGTCGATACATGCAATGTCCTAAACAAATTCATCTCAATGCTGCCAAACATACCTTACGCTATCTTGCTGGTACTGTCACTCTGGGGATCCAATACACCAAACAGGATAAATTTGAGTTGACAGGATATGTCGACGCAGACTTTGCTCAAGATACATCAGACCGAAAGTCATTTACTGGGTATGTATTTAAACTGGCTGGAGGTCCTATTACTTGGTGTTGTCGCAAGCAGAAGACAGTTGCTACTTCTTCAACTGAAGCCGAATACATTGCTCTTGCCGAAGCGTCTAAAGAGCTAAGGTGGTTGCTCCAACTGGGATCCGAGATGAATGTGGTTATTCCAACACCAGTTGCCATGTTTGAAGACAACCAAGGATGTATTTGTATTGCAGAAAATCCAGTTCATCATCAGCGCACTAAACATATTGATGTTAAGTATCATTTTATTTGACAACTGATACTTCAAAATGTTCTTAAGGTTAAGTATTTGCGAACTGAACTAATGATAGCAGACATGTTTACGAAATCATTGGGTAAAGTTCGGTTCAATGCACTTAGGGATTTACTTGGAATGTTTGTTGTACGGAATTCCGAGATAAGGAGAAGTGTTGGAGGTGAAAAGTATCCCGACAATTCCGTGTCTATGGCATTATTTGCAGGCACATTTATGAGAGCTAATTTACAGGTGTATGATAGAAATTCTTCGGCGTCACTGGAATAATTTTTTTTAATTTTAAAGTTCAGGGTTGCATAAATACTACACCCCTTTGTTTCAGGTCCAGCCACATTATTTTACTTACAAGAATTAGGGTACTGTGGCATTCCCCCTGGTCTTTTGGTAAAACAATTATCTTTATTTTTTCAAAATTCCTTTAACATAACTATCGGGGTATTTCCCTGATTTCATATTTTTCTCTTTTTTTTCTATACACACAAATACTTTATTCTTTCAATACAAACTATTTTCTTATTATTTTTTTATTGATTTCTTCGCCTACTATGAGTTCCTCACCTTCTCTCTCGTCACTCAGGTCTCACCTTCTTCAATAACCTGATGATTTTAGAGATACATAGTATCCTTACAATTTCTATACATGGTTTCATTCTCAGGTACTTTTGTGATAGCTTATCAATGGGTTTATGATAGTGCACAATCGAAATTTTTTGCCCTCATGAAAATGATGCTTGTTTTATTGTATTATTGTACATTGTTCTACAGTATCATAAAATGTTTACCAGCATTTTAAACCAGTTTAGAAATACATAAGAGCAGTCACCTTTATTTTAACCATGGTTTATTATTCGCAATTTCTAAGCATTAAAATATAGTGCCATTCCTTTGTATTTTAATAAAAACTTTATAATCACTTTTCTTTTTTCCAAATATAATCAACATAAATATTTGGTTTTTTTTTTATTTTCAAATTTTTTTTCTCATTTTTTAGCACATATATACTTAAGTTTTTCAGTACACATTTTTTATTTATTATTTTCCATTTATTTCTTTGCCTACTATAAGCTTTTTGCGTTTTTTCTTGTCATTTAGGCTTTCTTCAAACCCTATTTGTTGCTGTTAGTAAAACAATTGTGATGCGATCTGACACAATTTAAATTTTAGTCCAGCACTATCTGGGAATAGTCTTAAACTTCAAATACAAAAATAGATTCGAGTGCTGAAAAAAAGTTACAAATTTGTGGATTCGCTTTCATAACGGTGCACTTAAATCAAGTTTTAAACTGGGATGAGGGACGTGAAAAGTATACCAACAATTCCGTGTTTACGGCTTTATTCGCAGGTATTTTTATTAGAGCTTACCAGCATGTGTATTATAGAAATTTTTAAGCTTTACTGGAATAACTTCTTTTTCATTTTAAGATCATGATTTCATTCGGTTCCATAAAAGTCATCGATTTTTGTTTCAATTTAAGCCACCCTTTTTTTAACTACAAATTATCAGGGCACTGTGGACTTTTTTGCTTTATTTTGATAAACTAATTATATTTATTTTTTAAATCTTTCAACATAAATATTGCATACTTTCTCGACTTTATGATTTTTTTCTACATACACAAATACTGTATTCTTTTAATAAAAAACATTTTATTATTATCTTTTATTGATTTTTTCGCCTACTATAAGTTTTTTTTCTCTTTTTTCTTGTCACTCACGTCTCACTTTTTATTTGGGAATCATCGTTGTACTTTTCACCTTTAAGAAATTGAACTGGTTCTATAATTTTCATATAAAAAATATTTTTTAACACGACTGATAACATCAGAGCTTTTATAGAGCGTTGCGAATCTTCCCAAGAGACTTTTGCTAGCATGAGCTGGCGCCATGTAGCAGCAGTGATTATCACAAAAGTAGAATTTCATTAATCGAATCACTTCAGCATTGACTTTAAAAAATACAATCGGGGTGACAGTGGCTGAGGTCAAGCATAGTGAAGACAGTGCACAAGTAAAAAAAATCAATTGTATGAGAGTAAAATAGTAGTTGTGTAACACAATATTGAGTAGAGAGTCTATGTAGAAACAATCATATTTTATATAGAAATTTGTCTTCTCAAACAATCGAAGCCATCAGTTATTTTTCAATCCAGCCGACAAACAATATACAATTAATTTCAGTACTTTGTCTTTCACGCCACTAATTTAATTCGTAGTTTCAGTGCCGTTTGACATAAAATTACTAGTAAATGTATGAATATCATATTATCTTTCAGATGAGTGTCTATGCATATATCTTTATGTCCATGATCTTGAGGCACTATCTTACCCTCAAAAAATATTGCTGGGTTACCAAAAGTTGGGATTTGATTCACAATATTTATTACCGAATGAGTCATATTTCATAAACCTGAGTGTGAACAATCGAATAATTTAATTTTTAACAAAATCATCAACTACGAACTTTAAATCAACAGTAAAATCACTGTCAACTGGCCTATTCCCGCCGGAAGAATTGGTCAAAAAATTTTTATAGATGCGTTTCAATCCATAGTGTTGGAAGTGCAAAGAATCACAACAATCCCGTATTTATGGCCTGGTTTACAAGTACTTTGATGAGAGTTAATCCACAGATTTGTGATTTCACTGGTATGAATCTTTCGTATATAAAGTTTGAGGCTATTCCTAGATAGTTTTAGATTAGTTTTGGATCAGTTTTTTAATTGTGTCAGATTGCACCACAATTGGTTTATTAATTAAAATAATTTTATTTTGTGTTCAAAATGCTTTTCCATGTTTTATATTTGTTTAAACCAGAACACATTATTTTAATTTCAAACTTTGGGGGTTCTTTAGAATTTACCTTTTATTTCAAGACTATAATTTTTTTTATTTTCACAAATTGGTTTGTATATATTTTTTAGGGAATTTTTTTCTACGATTCCATGTTTTTTTCTACTTACATATAGCATTACTTTTTCAATACAAATTACTATCTTATTAATTTTGTCTACTATGAGCTTCTCGCTTTCTTTCTTGTCAGTAAGATCTCATTTTCTTTATCTAGTATCAGTAAAGTATTAGGGTTGTTAGAGCACTAAAGAAATTGCAGATGTGTTGTCTTACTATTTTACTACAAATATGGGCTAGATATCAAATGTAATATGAAATTAAACATACTTCTGCAACGATGTAACATACTAAAACTCTAACACTACAAAAAAACTAGATTGATGAAAAAGTGCAAAATCTCTATAATGTAGTTTTCTAATCATTGAAGGAAAATATCTCTACAGCTTTGTGTGAATGCTCTTATTTGCTAGATATTCCATGATAGCTAAAAAAAATCTGATGAATTTTTTGACAGCGCTGAAATAGAATGAATATCAGGTAAAGCTTGTTAATTTTCAGGTTTTCTTTTTTTCTACATGTAATATATATTTCTTTCAATACAAATCATTATTTCAATATTTTTTATTTGTTTCTCCATCTACTCTAAGGTTTTCAGTTTGCTCTTGTGTCACTCAGGGTTTCCTTTCACTATCATTTGTTTCCATGAATATCAACAAATCAAGTAAACGAAATAATTTGAATCATTGTTTTATTTCTCACAGTTTACTATCTAGTTTCTCTTTTGATATGCTTGTGTGTCAGTGTTTTAGTTTTGATTTCCATTGTATCTTAACATATTTTCTAAAATTAATCTTATATTTAGTAACGCAATTCAATTAGGATTATTCATTTGCAAATAGAGTTAAACGAAACTTCTCTTAATAAAGATCTCAGAAAGATAATTTGAACATACATGGTCATGTAAGAAAATAGCATTTGTTTCACTAAAACTTTCAAATTGATGGCGTTGATAGTAATAATACCCATTTGAGGGGTTTAATTATTGTGTGTATATTTGAGTCTTCCAAATATTCCACATTAAGGGCTCTGTTTCCTGCCTTTATGATTGCTAATCAACTAACATATCTTTTTAGTGCTGTGCTAGTACACTTCAAGCTTGGTTTCAATTTAATATGATTTGTTTCAGTTTGCTCCCAGCTGTTTTTTCTATTTGAAACTATTCTATTTTGAGTTGAAATGTTTTGTAACTTTCCATAGTATTTTGATTTCAAATAGTTCGGGCTTTTTGGGGGTTTTCCTTTTATTTCGATGCTCTAAATTTCCTCATTTTCGCTTGCTACATACACATGCTTTGTTCTTTTGGTACAAATTATTATCGTATTAATTCTGAATATTTTCTTTGCATAATGAGATTTTCAAGTTGTATCTTGATCAACAAAATTTACCAGAAAGCATGTTCCTGCTTATACGCACTTATGCACGTCCCTTCAACACATATTAAGGCATCCCAACACTCCCCAAAAGGTACTATCTTTTCTATCAAAGATTTCGGTAACTTCAATGTTTGAGTCAGTGTTTCGTGTGAAAGAACTATTAAATTTGCACAGCATTTAATCATTTTTTTACTTAAATTTAGTGGTTAGAATTCGCAAACATATAACTTTCATCAAAAAAATCTGGGAGAAGGCTGCAACCATTAAATGAATATTGAAAATACATACAATTAAAAATTTCTGTAAACTTGTAGGCCAAATCAAAAACTAAAGAAAAATCTGAGATACTTGTGATTTTGATATATTAGATATTTGTAGACTTTTGTCGTTTGGATTGGGGAAGCTTACTTATTCATAAATTAAGAGCCGTGAAACTATTTTATCCAATGGATAATAATTCAATGATTACCCATAGATTTTCTTAATTTAGTAATTTTTCTAATATTCAGCGAAATTGGATAGGATATCAATGACGAAAATGAGACCTGAGTAAATGAAGAAATGGTTGGATATTTTTATTAGAAAAGAAATTAATGAGAAATAATATGATAACAATTTTTAACAAAAATTTTGAAAAAAAAATACCCTTAAAATTAGAAATTAAAATCGTATTTTTACGCAGTTCAGGCCATTTGTAAAACTTTGCAACACAGCTCAAACCTAAATCAAAACAAAATATTAATGATATTATAAATATACTAATATTTTTTTAAGTATCCAAATAAAAGTGTTAAATTCAATAATTTTAATAAATTGAAGTTTCAAAAATAATGGAACAAAAGATACATAATTAATGTAAGGGGATAATATTTTTATACTTAAAGTATAAAGTATAAAAATATCATTAAAATTTATGGTATAAAACTAATAATAAAATTATTAAATTTTTACATTAAATGGATATGCCGTAATATTTAAATGATTTTTCATTTATAATTTTTATTAAACATGTTTAATGTATGTTTTCATTTCAGTTATGTTCTGAACTTTTTGCTGGATCATGAATGGTTAATTGATCAATTCGCAAGTGCTGGAGGACCACATACCTTATAAAATCAGAGGTAGTAAGACTTTACAATAGAAAAAAGAAGAAAATAGAAGGAGAAAAAGAGGGCAGAACAAAAGGTTTTTAACTTTCTCTTTACAGAGTCTCTTATTGAAGGGTAATAGTGAATAAATGATATTATTTTTTTAATTACAGTTGTCATTGGAAATATATCTGTTTAAATTCGAACGAACATCTTTTAATATGTTAATATTGTCTTTGTCTATAATATCATAAATATTTTTTACTGCATAATTTTTCAATGCAAGCCATGTGTTTAGAGGGTCGACCATTATACAACTCCCAACGCGATACCCTAGAGCCATAGAGTGTATTGCAATGATGCCATAAATTGTATTATGTGCACCTTTTGATTACCTCTCACGAGCGTAACAAAATATATGATTGTTATATGGCTAATGCATAAATAAATATGCATGAGCTTTCATTTGTGTTTCACTTCATCTTTTTCAACACTAAGAACTCCTCAGTTGTTCTATATAGTAATCATAAAATAATACATCCAATTGATATAGTAAAATCAAAATAAATAGGTAATCGGCAGCCAAGCTCCATAATAATGAATTTACTAATTTGTACTGGTTGCTAGTAAATCAATGTCAGAGTAGTAAAAATCATGTCTCATTAGACCACTCAGTAGTTTACTTCTCTAAGGTACTGAGTCAAATTTCCTGGTAAACAATTAGTTATAGCTCCGGGTATTTGCAGAGGTGCGACAAAACGTATTAACAAAATACAAATGTATACACATTAATACGCAATATATTGTCTTGCGGATATCTATCTATATTTATCAGTGAAGTTTAGAATTCACTGAAAAATTTCGATGTTTGCCTATGTTTTGGAACACTCTAATCACTCTGTAAAAGAGACTAAGGATGTTTTTGCAAACTCTACGGTCCCGATGAAATAAACTATCATTAAGCTGTTCTAGATTTCATTTTGAATCTCTTCTTTTTTATAATTATTAGTACTTTGAGAGTTGTTTTTCCCACTTGATCTCAATGAAAGTTATTATCATATAATTCATTATTTTAGAATCATTTCATTATTTCTTTGCTTAAAACCATGTATCTCTGCTCCTGTAGTCACCGAAGTCTTATTTCAATGTGTGAGAACTAAAGAAAAGCTCTAATATAAGTCGGCAAGACCTAACAAAATCTCAGAAGACTTAAAAAGTACTAAACAAATTAAAAATGTAGAGAAGCGCGGTATAAATAAGCCAAATGTTTAAATACTATAAAACCAATAACTTTTATGATACAAACATGTTGAGTGTTTCTAAAAATAGCTGCAAATGAAAAAAAAAATGTTAAACAATATGAATAGTTGAAAAAAATCGTGATAATTTCTAGTAGCACCGAAGACGTTGCCATAGAACGATGTAAAATTTAGTACCGCTATAAAAGTTTTATGTTTTTTTCTTTTTAAAATCAATTACCAGAAACTCATGAGCGTAAATTAGATTTAATATTGATACAATAAAAATTATTACAATGCAGTAACGTATTTAAATTAAAATATATTTAAAAGGAGAATGATGAAATAGGATTATGAAATGAAAATGTTTGTAGTATTAAAGGAACAAAAGCAATCATTTCAAAAATTTTTAGTGAACATTTGTAGACATCGGTATCATAATAATAATTAATATTCCAAATACCAATTACTTAGAAAATAGTCAATACAATAATCGGACAATCAACAAAAAGTACATTCTGAAGGTTGAGTGAAGTTAAAATTGGATATTAGTAAATTAATGAAATTCATTATATAATTAGCAATTTTAATTTTCATTGTAGGAAAGAGTTTTGGTAATTGGATTCAGTAAAAGCAACTAGAAAAGTTATTTCAAAACATTTTTCACCAAAATGATTTATAGAAATAAGTGAAGTCGTTGCTTCTGCAGTGACGGAAAAATTTAAAATTATTCTATTTTAACGATATTTTACTTGAAAATTTTTAAACTCGGATTTTGCATAGATAAATAATCCTTAGAGAAAAAATGAGGTACTATTGTGTGATGTTTAATTTACAAGAATTTGTTTTAAATTGGAACACAATTCAATTTAATATTTGTTGAGAACATGAATTGATAGAAAGACGTAAAAAAGACTAACTTAAAATAATTCTTTAAGTGAGTTACTGACTAAATGAAATAAAGCACTTTGAGAACTGCCTTTCTAGTTTGCTGTCAAAGCTTATAACAAAAATGGTGTAAGTTAACTAATTATACCTTTGCAACAATTGGAAATGACTGAATACATTGCTGGTTAAAATCAATTCAGATACAAGGAATAATTCATTAAAATAGTTTAAATCTGTATTTATATTGTGATAGATACTCATACACATTCAATACACGAAATATAATGACATAGTGAAGACTACCAATATTAGGAACGTATTTCAAAGACTGTTGAAAAACGCATGGAGTACTTATGTGAATATGAGATAAAGCTAGGTTGGTGCAGCTAACTTCTAAAGTACTGTTCTCCGCAATCCAATAAAGTCAAACCAGCATTTATTTCATTAGAATTCTCATCAGTCAATTTACAAGCAATGTAACAATATTTTGTTTGCAACATGTTTGCACAGAATCTAGGAATGCATAGTTCAATAATACGATTTAGTGTTAATAAAGGTAGCATTGTGTCTCATATTTAATGCACAGAAAGAAAAATCTTGTTGTCCTGCAATGTAATGTATTATAAAGCTTAGACACTATCAAAAAATAAAAATGGAAACATCGCCTTCCAGTACTATAAATTAACTTGAACTTGTTGAGCTTCATAACGAAAAATTAATTAGAAGTTGCAGTGTTATTGAGATATAATGCTATTAATAGTACTATGGATTTGCCCAATTGCTGAAACGTATTTATCATGCAAATTCTATGATTTCCACTGTTTCGGCTGCTACCTTTTCTAATATATATAGTATTCATCTCATTACTGTGTACTTCTAGTTTGTCTATCATTGAGTCTCCTATATTTATTTTTACATGAATCTTTAGTTGATTAATTAAAAAACATAGTGGCTAAAGAATCAATTGGGTTTCACAGTGGTATCAAATTTTTACTGTTTCAATTTCATTTAAAGAGTGGCATTTAAAATAACCCGTACATGATTTGAAAATGCCATTAAAATGACTACAGTGCACAGGTGTGTTTCATTGAGCTTGATAAATTTATGAGACTATAATTTGCTCAAGTTTGAGACACATTGAAGGATCGTACATTAAAATATAAGATAAACGAGTAATTCGTATTGTATTCATATTATTTTATGAAAAACTTGTTTTGCTGTGCTTTTGTTTTGTGGATAGTTGGCAATTTGTATTAGAAACTGCCACCATTATTCAAAAAAGCGTTAAATGCGATGATTGAAAAAAAGAGCGCTTTTATGACAGATAAAAATTTGAGTTCCGCAATAATTTGCTATATTTTTAAAACATTTTATTTAACTGACCCTATTAAAGTTAATAACACAATCAAATTTTTGAGAGCGCAACAAGTGGTTCCCTCTTCTGATTGTCAACAATTGTATTAATCTTTTTTGCTGTCACATTACTGAATTCTTTCATCTTATAAACGATTTTAGAATTATATCAGTATGTTGAAGTTTTGAATTGTGCAAAAGTCAATCTTAAAAGTGGCACCAATATTGTATACAATTCATATTGTAACATTTTTCAAACGACTTGTTTACAAATATTTGAATTATTGCCAATCAAAAGTTCGTAAAATTTAAATGCCAATAATCACAATAATTGTGAAAATACAATTTGGAGATATAAAAAAATATTTTGAAAATAGAAAAAAATATTACAAAGTTGGATGAAAACCTTAATATGCTAATTAAAATAATGAAATGTCCGAACAAAGCATTTAAAAGAAAAGTCTAAACATATAGTAATACATTATTGCTTTTCAAATTTGAGTATTTAGAGTGAATTAAAATCACAACTTATCATTAATTATATAACCCAGATGAACAGTTTATAATTTTTTATTTCAGTAATTTTTGAATTCTTTTGTAGTAGAATAATTTTACTAAACTTATCAATATTTAATATATAAAATCTATTTAAATTTAAAAATGACTTATTTCAAAAAAGGCTTTAATGAATTGATCATTTATGCAATTTTTTGAACTTCATGTTAAACTATATCCACAAGCTCTACGTCAAAAGAATCATATGTTAGATAGTTCTAAATAGTAAAAGCCTACTATAGTGAAAAAATAAGTTTGTCTTATTCTGATTTAAAACATCCTAAATTGCAACCGCTAATCGTAATGACCATTTTCAATAGATGATTTTTTTGGTTTCATCAATTCTAAATACAATATATTTGATTTTATTGATTCAATCAAAAACAAAAGCTCGTCATTCTTGAAGTAATGGTTCTATTACTATTAGTTAAAAAAATTTGATCAACAATAATATTGTAATATAAATATCACTATTGCTTATAAAAATATCAATTAGGGAAGTATGATTAATTTTTGTGTTTGATGTATTAAAATAAATTATGAAGTAATAAAAGTTTTTTCAAATTTGTATAACTTTTAATATTTAGCCAAGAGCACTGTAATACCATTCAACGCTTGACTATTTTGAAATTATTTAAAATTGACTCAAATAATTCAGTATTTGTGTTGAGACTTGAATTTTTCCAAAAATCTCTCTACACATACTACAGTAAATACCATAGCATTATATCTCTATACAGTAAGATATCAGGTCAGTAAACAAAGATTTAGTTTTATCAAAAAATGTATTTCATGTATCTGTTCAATATTACAATATACAGTGATATAAATAACTTGAAACACATCAGCAAATTTTATCAGTTGTGTTATTTCAACGTTAAAACTTTTATTTTTTTAAAAGAGACTTATTTGATGCTGCAAGGTGTATAGAGTTATTTTATAAATATTACCTTTTGATATCAATTTTTAAAGTGAACAATTTTTTACAAAAAACTTCTAGATTAAAAAGATACTTAACAGATCTATCATAGAATTACAAACATCAAAGTGAATTAATACTGCCAGTTTCAATAAAGTTATATAAATATTTACTACTAGTGATTTTCTAATATTCAGCAATATTTTTTTATTATGAGTAACTACACAGATATATTAATAAATTTTATTAATGGCTTTTATTACAGTTGATCAATCCGGTTAAGCTATTTGAAATCAACATGTTTTTGTTTATTTTATTATAGATAGCTCTGACATTAAATTATTTTTACACATACATTACAAATGATACAGTTTCACAATTAACGTGCAGAGGAATCAAATTTTTACGTAAATCTGTAAAAGATTTTGATCTTAACACTGGATGTCATCTCAATACTTAGAAGTTTATTACTATAATAATTTTTCATATTTTAACTGTATAATATGTATAAAGGTTAATTATTGTTCTATCATGTATCTTGACAAATAAATCATCAATTACAAAACCAAAGATGGTTTAGCTTTAACCAATTTAAGAGTAATGACAAAAATGATAATCCTTTTTTCATTTATTGTCATTTCTCTTGCTTTTCCTGGGGCCTAATTCTATGGTGCAAATTAAAGTCATATTTCCATCTTCTAAATGCTTGACAGTCTAATTTTCAAAAATGTAGAACTGAATACCATTGAAATGTATGTTCCACTTTTTAGTTACAATTCATTTTGCGAGCTTCAAATTTGGAAGTTTTATAAAAAACGATCAGTCTATTATGTATATTGTCAAGACTTTATCACTTTTACTCATTTAATCTTTTCATTCATATTGTTTTGATTTATTTTAGTGAAGCTACCTTAAAGTTAACGATATTATATTGGATATGTTGGAAACATATAAATTTAATATCATTTTTAATAAGAATACTTGTTTGAATATTAGCTGCTTTTTTTTTAAATGCTAACGGTTCATGTATTGTTCTCATTTAAAGGCTTTCCTTTCATCAGTGATACATAGTAAAAATCATTACACAAAATAATTAACATGGCTGAATTTAACTAGAAAAGAATTTTATTACATACTTTTTTGTGGAGATTTTATTCATTTACGACTATAGATCTTTAAGCTGTTACAATATTTTGATGGGTTTATAGAAAAGTAAAAATAATTATGTTTTGTGTACTAGCCTTTTACTATTTTAATTGTTTTTACAAATGATATTTTAAGTATAGAAAGTTTTAATCATTCTTTGAGATAGACAAAAAAAACTACTGGATACTAAATTGTGTAATTTGAAAACAATTTAAATTATTTTCAATATTCAAAAAATTTACTTCTGTGAATTACATGTTTTTATATGTGCAAATATGATATATTGATTAGTATCTCTTCAAATTTGTAACAATAACATTACTAGTGACTGCTATAAATGTTAAAACACAGTAAGTCTTTGTAGTGAGTTGTAACCAAGACATGTTCTCATAAAATTTATATTATATTATATTATATTATATTATATTATATTATATTATATTATATTATATTATATTATATTATATTATAGCCAAAAAGCTACGAATAAGATTATGTCTCTTTAATAAATTACATATTTGAGTTGCAGTATATTTCAATTTATCATTCATTGAAAATTTCTATTGATTGATTTCAGTTGATATTTTACTTTGCCATATAAATTTTGAGATACGTCAACAGAAAAAAAAAGAATTTATGAATAAAAAAATACTGAGAAACAAAAATATTTTTTATTTACAAAAATGAGATGAATATCTATGAATAAGGTTTTATAAAAGTATAAATTTTCAGTAATTATCAAATACTAGTGAATGATAAGCTACTAACTATTATTGGCATGATTTCGATATAATTTGTGAGTAGATATTACTCAGTATGCAAAGCCTGAAAGTTTTTTCCATTGCTTTTGCGAATTTTTGTATTATTAATTGCACTTATTCAATATATTGACTTGTTCAATTAACGTTTCAATTTAAGTAATAACAGATGGTGAATACTTTACAATTTAATAAGAAAATTTAAATTATTTATAAACATGTATCAATCCAAAATTAGACTTATTTTAAGTTTTTTTTTCAAATGTTGACATTCTTATTTAATTGTAAATAAGTGTTATTTAGATTTAGATTTATATTGTTCAAGAATTGAACTTCAAATCTCTTTAAAAGTAGAAATTTGATTCTGCTAGATATCAAGTTTTTAACAAAATAATTCAATATTTCGTACCAGAAAGCCTTTCTTTTTCTTTTTCAAGATTTATTTAATTAAAGACCTTATACATTGCTAACAGTATAATTCATTTAATTTTATCTTGGAAAATTACTGTATTCCAAATAGCAAAACTGATATTATCTTTTTATTATGTCTTCCTAAAACAATTAAAGCAATACTAAATTTATATTTTATCAGTATATATATCAATGAGTTTACATCAAGATTGTATTTAGAAATCATATTACCAAGGGTCAAATTGCTAAATTGTAATATCAGTTTAAAAATTTAATTTAAATATGTATATTCAGATCTCACAATTCAGTAGCAAATAGTAACCTATATGTTCCTTAATTCAGAACAGCACCACATATCTAAGTGATGGCTTTATACATTAAAAAATACAAAAAAACTACAAAAAATATTATTATTATTATTATTATTATTATTATTATTATTATTATTATTATTATTATTATTATTATTATTATTATTATTATTATTATTATTATTATTATTATTATTATTATTATTATTATTATTATTATTATTATTATTATTATTATTCTCGAAAATTCATTTATAAAAAAGTTGAAATTTTTAGCTACAGTACAGTTTATCAAAAATTGAAAAAAAAAATAATACTACCAATGTTTTTAATAACAAAATTGAAACTCATTAGTCCAAAATTACTATTATTTACTGTCATATTTAAAGTATTACTTGATCAGATATTTAGATTGAAATGAACCTTAGGTAGAAATATTTTTCAATATCATTCCAGGTTGCATTATAGAGATCAGTCTAAATAAATAAAATTGATAACAAAATTGACAAATAAATTATTCTGTTTCAATATATTCAGGAAACATTGGTTTTCGGTTGCTTGGGTTACCAAATTACGGGACAACTCAGATTCATTCTATTAAAAAAAGTGTAATATCAGTAGTTCCAAATTGATAATTATCGCGTACATTATGCTTATAATCGATTGTCAAAATATGATTGAAATTCAGAAACTAAATATAGTCAATTTTTGTTCCTGTTTTCTAAAGGTTAACCCACTATCTATCAGATCTAGATCCCAGATCAAGGCAGGCATTAGACAGATCAATTGGTAGCTGTTAAAAAGACAGACAAGCTTTCTTGACCAGAAAAATGAATATCAAGTTACTACTTGTGATCTCATTGAAATATTCACGAGAAATCAATTGTATGTGATATAAAAGTATATTAACAGCTTCAATTCTTAAAAGACCTTATTAAAAGGTTTATCATTATAGGTTTTTAAATCATAAACATATTACTATTAGTTCTCTTTTTATTTCTGGTATATCTTCATTTATTTTTGGGTTTACTTTTGATTCTTTTCATCAATAGTATGTTTCCAAATAATGCCAGTATAAAGATTTGTCAATTAAATATGATTGTCCAACACCTGTTTTCAAACCAATTGGTAGCACATCAATGCTTATATCGATTAAAAGCCCTGGAAAAGATGAACGCCAGTTGGAATCATTGGACTCAATTAAAGACATTAATCTTTAACTCCAGAATACTCTGGAGTAGGAGCATTGTCATCTGTCATTGGTACATCTTGGGAAACAGGAGGTTCATGAGTCTCTTCGTCCTCATCATCATCTTCAGGATCCATCTCATCAGTTTCAGGAGGCATTGTTTCGTGATGGTCTGCCATAGAACTGATGGCTTCTTCCTTCTCCCTTCTTTTCTCCAACTCATTCAATTGCTTTTCTGCACGATCAATCTCTTTTTTCTCGTTGGGCGTTCGATTTTCTCGTTTCACCTTGGACATTTCTCGAAGATACCGCTCCTTGTCTTCTTTATAAAGATTGTAATATCTTTCTTTTTCATCATCTCCCATAGCATTCCATTTGTCGGAGAGCACTTTTGTAAGATCACCATTAGAAATTTCTTTGCGAACATTCTCCTTTTCCAAGTCGCAGTACATCATATATGCGTTATGAGGACGTTTGGGTAGTGTAGGGTCCCTTCTTCGTTTTGGCTGAGGTTGAGGTTCTGGTGTTAACGCACGGACAATGACTGGAAGTTCAAAGGATATCGGAGGTGGTGAAGGAGATCCTACGGTGTCAATAGGATCAGCCAGAGTTCGTTCTTCCAGCTTCTCCAGTAGCAAAGCTCGTTCCAGTCGAATTCGTTTGATGTCGCGCTTCGTTCTTGCTAGAGATATTTCAGTCAGTTCATTGTGTTTCTGGATCTCTCTGATTCTTTTGCGGAGGTCGAGACACTTCTGTTTATATTTTTCGTCCGACTCTGGTAAGATTTGAATGCTAGTTCTAGAGGCAGCCTGCTTCATATTTATATAAGTATCGCAATGTGCCAGCGCAGTGTATCGTGAACAGGTCGGGACGTATAAAAGGGCCGATGGTTTAGGACTTCAAGTCCTTTTTGGGGGTCACAAATTGTTCTCCAAAAACATTGGTCAGTCACGTGAATTTTACAACACAAACAACCGTTTTGGGAACAACAAGAAAATAGAAGCCCATACCCACGATGAGTTTAAATTTGTAGCGTAATAATTTTTTTCTTCCTTCTTGACATATTTCACCAGCTTATCGGATAGCTTTGAATTGCCAGTACTCTTGAACGAAATGCCTGTTGAATCCTGTCAAAACGCTTTGGAACTTGTTAAAGAGTATGAAACTCTAGATGGAATTGATGTCAAGACTTTGATGGACTCTGTCTCTCGAGGAGGGCTTACATATAACGACTTCCTCATGCTTCCTGGAAAGATTGACTTTCCTTCAAGTCAGGTCTCTCTGGAGTCCAAGCTCACGAAGAAAATCACCTTGAAAGCTCCTCTTCTTTCATCTCCTATGGATACTGTTACTGAGTCTGAAATGGCGATTCACATGGCGCTTCTTGGAGGTATTGGTATTATCCATCACAATTGCAGTGCTGATGAGCAAGCAGCCATGGTACGTAGGGTCAAGAAGTATGAAAATGGGTTCATTTCTGATCCTGTCGTTGTTTCTCCTTCAACTACTGTTGGCCAGGTCAAGAAGCTGAAGGAACGTTTGGGGTTCACTGGTTTTCCTGTTACTGGTAAGTTGGTTCCATGACGAAGAGTGAACTAGAGATTCACTGAACGACAGATTTCTGTCGACTGTTTGTCATGCTGAGAGGATTTAAATACTAACTATTTTCTATAGAAAACGGCAAATTGCCTTCAAAGCTAATTGGAATAGTAACTTCCAGAGACGTTCAATTCCACGATGACGATTCTACCCCAGTTTGCGAGATCATGACAAAAGAGTTGGTGACCGCTCCTAGAAATATCGATCTTTTGGCAGCAAACCAAGTTCTACAAAAGTCTAAGAAAGGCAAGCTACCTATTATTGACGAGGAGGGAAATCTAGTTGCTTTACTTTCGCGTACTGATTTGCAAAAGAACTTCAACTATCCTAACGCTTCCAAGTCTTTTGATTCAAAGCAGCTTCTTTGCGGTGCTGCAATTGGTACTAGACCTGACGATCGCGATAGACTTGAAAAACTTGTTGAAGCTGGTCTGGACGTTGTCATCTTGGATTCCTCTCAAGGAAACTCAACTTTCCAAATTGACATGATAAAGTGGGCTAAATCTGAATTTCCTAATCTTCAAGTCATTGGCGGTAATGTTGTTACCCGTGAACAGGCTGCTAGTCTTATTGCAGCAGGTGTCGATGGTCTTCGTATCGGAATGGGATCTGGATCTATTTGTATCACTCAAGAGGTCATGGCAGTTGGCCGTCCTCAAGGTACAGCTGTTTACAATGTCACTGAGTTTGCTAGTAAGTTTGGCGTTCCATGTATTGCAGATGGTGGCATTCAAAACATTGGACATATCACCAAGGCTTTGGCTTTAGGTGCCTCTACTGTCATGATGGGTGGTCTGCTTGCTGGTACAACTGAATCCCCAGGCTCATATTTCTACAAGAACGGCCAACGCGTCAAAACTTATCGTGGAATGGGATCAATTGAAGCTATGGAAAAGCAAGATACAAATGACAATGCTGCGACTTCCAGATATTTCTCTGAATCAGATGAAGTTTTAGTTGCTCAAGGTGTCAGTGGAAGTGTAGTTGACAGAGGCTCAATAGTCAAATTCATCCCATACTTAACTTCGGGTCTACAACATGGTTTGCAAGATATGGGTCTTCAATCCATTGAAGATCTTCAGAAAGGTGTTGCTAATGGTACAGTTAGGTTTGAATTCAGATCTCCTAGTGCTCAACTTGAAGGAGGAGTTCACTCTTTGCACTCGTACGAAAAGCGATTGCACAATTAAATTCTATGAGTGTTATATTCTGTATCTTCTGAGTGTTATATTCTGTATCTTCTGAGTGTTATATTCTGTATCTTCTGAGTGGTATATCTGTATTTTCTGAGTGGTATATTCTGTATTTTTTATTTTCTGAGTGGTATATTCTGTATTTTTTTGTTTTTTTGGGTATATACAAGATTAAATATATATTCTTAGAGAACCATAGAAGCAACGAAAACATCTTTTCCAAAGCAGATTTTTTCATAGTCAATATTATCGAGCTTTTCTTTGAGAGATTCAAGGAAATTAGGAAGAGGGCAGAAGCCATCTGCGTTTTCAGAACATTTGCTCAATCCTTTGAGAGGTAGTACTCTGTTATTCAATTTCAATCTGACAGACTGCTCAGACTGCCCACAGTCCAAAACTTCGATATAGAGTCTGGCACCAAATGGAGTCATTCGAGAAATAACAAAGTTGTGAGTAGGAGGAACGTAGGTATCTGGCAAGTTGTTTTCAAAGACTTCCAATCCAAGAGCTGTCAGTACACTTACTATAACAGTATCGTGAGTCAAGTCCATGTAAATAGATTGGTCTAATGGGAATAATTCAGTATTGTTTGTTAAAGTCACATTTGTGCCAAACTTTGATTCTGGCAACAGCCTTTTCTCAAGTCTTCCAACTAACTCATATAACCATCCAGCACCTTGTGGCTTGCCATATGGTGTCGCATTTCCAGCTTCAGCGTTGAAAAGCAAATCTTCCGAATAGCTATATCCTTTCCACTCCTCTTCAGTGAACAGATCACAAAATGGAGATAAAGTTGAAAATGCAGCAGTCTCATAGACGCAGAATCGCTGGATCTGATGAGCCTCAGAAGGAGAGAGCTCAACACCAAAGGTACTGGAAAGACGAACGGCCGCATCTTTCAAGTAAACACCAACCCATTTACCTACCTTCAAAGTACCAGAAACAAAGGCATGTTCATTGCCATTTTTACAAGTGTAATATGAAGCCAAAGTTGAGTTCAATCCAGGAGCTTCATCTTGTAAAACCAATTTATAAGTACTTTGTGCGGATTTCGTTGATGGATGAGAGGGATCCTGGCCAGCCAGTCCAAAAAAACCAGCTGCCCAAGAAATAGCAGAAGTTTCCATTCTTGACTGGTTGGTAGATCTGACAACCTGAAGATGATTATTTGGATTAATGGCATTATCATAAAATAGATATCCCTTGTCAGATGCTCCAAAAATATCAATACCATACTTTGCCCAAAATCCTGAGCCAGAAGTGAACTCAGTAGCTACTCCAGTAGACACCAATAACTCAGATCCTAAACGATACTTCCAAGATTTGAACCATGGTAAAGATGGTGCTCCAGGTCCATTCAAAATCTTTTCCGCAGTAGTCTTCATTTTCTTGCTGTTTTCAGATGTTGGATATCGTTCACCATGTCTATGGAGACCAAATACTTGTTTGACGGTACAGGTGTCGGGAAAGGAAGGGTTGATGCCTGGGTAGTTCAAGCCAGTTTCAAAGTAAGGTGAGTGAGATCCCCAATGACGTCTCAAGTCAAAGGGTTCTTCCAACTTGTCAGAATATCCTCTTTTGTCAAATACTTCTTCAGCATCGGCTTCGACTGGAATGACATCTTTTCTTATCATTTTAAACATCAAGAAAGGGACCATTGTGATGGAAATGATCTGAATGATCAATACCACTTTCAGAAGGCTAATATTTTTCCTCTTGTATTCAGACATTTCTTCCATACTGTCCCTTTTAATCTTGAAAAGATACCCAAAATGATGGAATTCACCTGAATATATATACTATTTCAAATAAAGGTGGGATTAATTTCTTCATCGCGGTTCCTTTGTTTCGCAACCATTGCCTTAGAATGCTGTCTCAATAATTGAAAGAACATTAATGAAATTGCGGGAAGTGCTTATTTGCTGTAGTTTTCTGAGTAACTATAATGAGACTGTAGATTAACCATTTGATAAGGTTACATTAATTTTCCATCAATGGAGAATATGAGAAGTTTAATATTTCAGAAAACAATCCTATTGTTCAAATTTACCTTGGAATCTATTGTTAAAATTTGCCTTGGAGTCTATTGTTCAAATTTACCTTGAAGTAGCCTTGAAATTTATTGTTCAAATTTAACGTCTATTGTTCAAATTTGACGTCTATTGTTCAAATTTGCCTCGAAGTCCTATTAACAAATTGATGTCAATCCTATGTTTTACCTTGACGTTAACCAATTGTAGACGCAAAGTTTCGATTCTCATATTATTCAATGTTTCAAACTTTCTCAATTCATATCTGGGTAGTTATGATTAATTCAAATCTGTACATAGCTGGCGATCGTCTTGATAAATGCTTCTCTTTAAGATTCAAAAACTCAGAATTGATAATAGAAAATTCAAGATACCCGGATTTATTGAACTTGAAGGTCCTTTGAGTTCAAAGGAGCATTGATATAAAATACAACTGAGTCAAATGAAATTTTAATTGTCCTTTGTAGTAGCACTGCTATCACGATCGTTCCCATCTATTCCTCTACCATTATGATTCAATCAAGTTGTGTAAAGAGACAAATTATAAGTTGTTTACAAGTCCAAGTTCTATAGGAGTAAAGTCAATTGTTAATCGTGTTGAAGCATAACTGATCTATAACTGATATTCTAATTTTAGCCTTTGATTGAATATCAATCAAACCATTCTGAAATGGCGAAGAGCCCAAATCATACCCCTTCAACGTCAACTAATGCCGCCTAGTCCTTAAATCCATATATGCTCAAATTGTAATCATGGCTCTGCTTCTGTCTTTATATAAAATTCAACTTATTTGTGTTACAAGTTCGTATATCACGTGACTATTTGTTTAATATAGACACGCTTCTGACTCCATTTCATTGGCAAACCTGCGATCAACTCCAAGCAATGTCGAAAGCATTTGTACCTCTTGAGTCTAATCCTGAAGTGTTTACTACACTTGCTCATTCTTATGGTTTACCCAAGACGTACGAGTTTGTAGACGTTTTTTCACTTGACGATTCAACGCTTCTAGCATTTGTACCGAGACCTGTGGAAGCTATTATTCTCGTGTTCCCACTGAGCGAGAATTATAAGGCCCATGAGCTTGAGGATGATATGAAAGAAACCACTGGGAATGCTGAAGATGTAATTTGGTATAAACAAACAATCCAGAATGCTTGTGGAACTTATGCTATTTTACATTGTTTGAGCAATGGCATCAAGCTTGAAGCTGGCTCACTAGCAGAGACTTTAGCGGCCAAAGCAAGTGGTCTTGATACTGCTGGAAGATCTGAGTTGCTGGAGAACTCTGAAGAATTGAACAAGCTTCATCACCAGGTAGCACATATTGGATCAACCGAAGCTCCCGAGGCCAATGACGATAGCATCAATTTTCACTATGTTGCTTTCACTCGTCAAGGAAACTCGTTATGGGAGCTTGATGGAAGAAGAAAAGGTCCTATAAGACGTGGAACGCTGAAGGATGGTGAAGATTTACTTGGGGAGACAACTCTTGAAGAGCTTAGGACGTTTTTGAAGAGAGATGAAGGATCCCCATACTTTTCAATCTTAGCTTTAAGCAATACTGAATAATGGTTTAATTTTTGAGTCGTTTCTAGATAGTCAAGCTTTCCAATGTTTGATTTCAAGATTTGATTCCAATATTTGATTTCAAGATTTGGACTTATTCTCAAGCTTCGACTCCAAGCTTTGATTCAAGTTTTGGCCGTAGATTCCAAGCTTTAGTTATCAAACTTTGGACATAGATTTCAAGCTTAGGCAGTGAATCTTTGGACATATCCCTAGCTTTGATTCTGAGTTTTGGACATATTCCAAGCTTTGATTCCAAGTTTTAAACGTAGATTCCAATCTTGGTCGTCCAGCGCTATCGAATACAAATTCTTCCCACCCAAATCACAAAGTAATTTTTCAGAACTTACCAACTACTATTGAGAATGATTAAAGGTTTGAGCTACCAGTGCCGCTACTTTGCAAAAAAAGCACTACCGCCGTTGCTTTCCAGTTCGAATGCTGTTCGACTAGAGGGTGTTTTTGCGGTCAACAAGCCTTCAGGTCCTTCCTCAGCAAACATTGTGGCTAGAGTAAAGACCTTAATCAACCGCTCCCTACTGATCCAGGGAGCAAAGGCTACATATCCAATGCCCGAGATCATTCCTTCCCAGAAGATGCGGAAGAGAAGGGAACTCAAAGTCGGCCATGGAGGAACTCTGGATCCTATGGCTGAGGGCGTGGTGGTGATTGGTATAGGCACAGGAACCAAGATGCTTTCCAAGTATACAAACGATTGCGAGAAATCATATGAAGTGACAGCTCTTTTTGGAGCTTCTACAACTTCGTATGATTCAACAGGAGACATTCTAGACTACGGAGACACCAGTGGTTTAACGAAGGAAAAAGTTGAGCAGGTACTGAAAAGCAGGTTTGTAGGCGAAATTATGCAACTTCCACCTATATACAGCGCGTTAAAGATGGAAGGAAAGCCATTGTATCACTATGTGAGGACTGGAAAGCATCTGCCAGACGTGGTAAAGCCGAGGAAATTCCATGTTGCTTCGTACGAGATTACCAGCGATTTGGTCTGGGATAAGCCAGCAGATGTAGAGCTGATGAACAAGTTGGTGACAGCTAGCGTAGAAGAGAAGTCGATAATCCGCGTGTGCAATGAACAGATGTTTGACAATATCAGAAACAATGAAGTGATTGACCAGTCAAAGTTGACGTCTTCGTTAGAGATGTCTGTTCCGTCTACAGAGAAGCCCGAGCATGTAGCATCTATATCGATCAAGTTCAATGTTTCTTCAGGAACATATATTAGAAGCATAGTCCATGATTTGGGTAGAGCTCTGGGGACTACTGCACATATGACAATGTTAAAACGAACCAAGCAAGCTGAGTTTGAACTCGGTAAGAACGTTATTGAGCTTTCAGAACTGGAACAGAATCCTGATAGTGAGTGGGTTCCTAAGATTCAAAGCTATTTGATACCGTCGACTGCAGTTGCAAGAAGTCCTAAAAGTCACTGGGAGCAACCGATCTAGACTCGCTTTTACTATCTTGTACTACTTTAGTACGGGGCTTTAGTACGGGGCTTTAGTATGGGAATTTAGTACGGGACTTTAGTACGGGACTTTAGTACGGGACTTTAGTACGGGACTTTAGTACGGGACTTTAGTACGGGACTTTACTGACACTTTAGTACGGGAATATAGTACGGGACTTTACTGACACTTTGGTACGGGACTTTAGTACGGACACTACAGACTCAGACTCAGACTCTACAGACTCTACAGACTCTTACTACGGATACATTTTGGAATCTCTTACCAAATCTTTTACTACGAATTCCCTAGGTCAAGCTTACTAAAGGTAGACAGTGGTTGGATCAGTGGCAAAGAAAGCAGCATTTGGACAGAAAGCAGCATTTGGGACTTTTTGTACATAAACTCTATTTTTTATATTGATCTGAAATTTCCTTTGAGTTCTTTCTTTACGCATTTTCTTCATTTCAATGAGTGCAATACTCTCAGTAGACGATCTCAACGACTTCATCAGTCCTGGTGTAGCTTGCATCAAGCCTGTCGAAATCAAGAAAACAAATGAGACTGGAAAGGCCAAGATTGAAATCAGCATGGACGGTGTTCCGACTGAAATCACCAACAGCGGCGACAAAACTAATCTTGAGAAAGCACAGATATCTTTGTCTGATTGTCTGGCTTGTAGCGGTTGCATCACCTCAGCGGAAAGCGTTCTTGTGTCGATGCAAAGCCATGATGAGCTGCTGAGAATGCTTCGTAGCGACGCTGGCAAAGATATGATCTATGTTGTTTCGGTCTCGCACCAGTCTCGGGTGTCGTTAGCAGGAGCATTTGGGCTTTCCGTGGAACAGGTCGATGCAAAGCTTCAAAATCTATTTGCAGACACTTTGGGATTCAAGTATATGGTTGGACTGGAGGTTGGTAGAGCTATTTCTCTGGCTGAATGTTATAATGAAGTCAAGAATAGAGAGAGACTTGGAAATGGTTCAAATGGTTCTATATCAAGTGGTTCAAATGGTTCAAATCCAAATGGCCATAAATCAAATGCTTCAAATGGCCCTATATTGTGCAGTAGTTGTCCTGGTTGGACGTGCTATGTTGAAAAAACTCATCCTTATATCATCCCGTTCTTGTCAAAGGTAAAGTCTCCACAACAGATTACTGGCAGTTTGCTGAAAGACTTGATCAGCAAAGAGCATGGTGTGCCAAAGAGCCAGATTTATCATTTGAGTGTGATGCCTTGTTTTGACAAAAAACTGGAGGCTGCTCGTCCAGAGTTTGGCTCTGAAGACGATTCTTACCGAGATGTCGACTGCGTTATCACGGCCAAAGAAATCGTGCAGCTACTACTAGCAGAAAACATGGAATTTGAAGCTCTCAGCGATACCCGACAGCACAGCTGGGCACAGTTATCACCGTCCAAATGGCCTGTTGAGCAACAATGGGCTTCGCATGCTGGGTCGTCTTCAGGAGGATATATGGACTTTGTTATTCAGCAGATACAGCACGCTCATAAAGAAGAGACTTTGGTCAGTGTTCTACCTGGAAAGAACACAGATATCACAGAATACAGAGTTGTTTTGGCGTCGGACCCTTCGAGCATAGTGTTCCGTGCTGCGCGAGTGTACGGGTTTCGGAACATTCAAAACTTGGTGAGAAAGCTAAAGACCAGTAGCACAGGAGGGAAGGCTAGACTGAAAATGGCACGGGCTCGAGTGACTTCTCGCCAAGTTCCTGCTACCCAGGCATTGAGTGAGCCCAGCCAGTATGATTATGTTGAAGTTATGGCATGTCCTGGAGGATGCATCAATGGAGGAGGCCAGATAGGAATGCCTGAGGGTCAGAGTCCTAAGCAGTGGAGGGATGAGCTGGAGATATTGTACAGTGAAATTGAAGACTTTACAAAGACGTTAGGAGGAGCACAAGAACCGTATAGTTTGAGACTTGGAGAGTTATCTTCACAATGGCTGGATAGTTTATGGGGAAAGCAGCGGTTAGATGAGCTGTTGAAGGTAGAGTATCATGCTTTACAAGATTCATTAGAGGCTGCGGCAGCCGATCCAGCTCTTGCTCCTATAGCATTAGGGACCAAGTGGTAGAATGCATAATGATAGAATGGATTGATTTAGCTGCTAAGATCTAGTTGATTTATATCTAGTTGATGTAGTTGGTTCAGTTTATATGATGATCTAGTTATGCTTGATTTATCTTTGATTTATATGATTTAGCTACTGTTTATATGATCTATCTACAGTTTATATAAACAATCTACGGTTTATATCTATTTGACGGTTATAAATCTATTCTAGCTGCTATTTTTCATCTATTTCATCTATTTCATCTAGTTCATAGCTGATTCACAAACTCAAAGTTACCCTACTTTTCATCAGCTTTAAAAAAAAAACCATCCACCATTCTCTCCTCTACATCTACAAGACTCTGTCCACCACATCAAACCACAAATCTCTAAATATCAGCAATGGTTAGTAGCTACTGACGTTCGTGATGACGAATGGTGGTCAATTGCCAATTTGGATCCGTGCTAATCAGCCTTAGACGTCAATTGGAACTGGTTACGATCTTTCAAACAGCACATTCAGTCCTGGTATGTCTCAATTGAACTCCAGCGCAAACAAATCACTAACTAGCCATAGACGGACGAAACTTCCAAGTGGAATACGCTTTGAAAGCAGTAGAGAATGCCGGAACTTCAATAGGTATCAAATGTAAAGACGGTGTCGTCTTAGCCACCGAGAAAATCATCAATTCCAAGCTACTCGTTCCCGGCGCAAACAAACGTTTACAAACTATAGACAAGCATGTGGGAGTTGTAAGTCTCTCTAGCAAACATTCTGTGTCTGCTTGCTAACAAGGAGCCTTAGGCATACTCTGGATTATTGCCCGACGGAAGACATTTCGTGAACAGAGGACGGGATGAAGCAAAGTCATGGAGATCCATCTACAAGAACCCTATTTCAGTTCCTACGATTGCAACAAGATTAGGAAGTTATGCCCAGGCATACACTTTATATAACTCGGTTCGTCCATTTGGAATTACTTCTATTATCGGTGGTGTTGATGAAGATGGCCCTCATTTACATATGATTGAGCCTAGCGGAACATGTTGGGGCTATTTGGGAGCTGCTACTGGTAAAGGCCGTCAAACTGCAAAGTCGGAGTTGGAGAAGCTAGATTTGGGAAATCTTACTATTCACGAAGGTGTTAAACAAGCTGCCAAAATCATTTATCTGGCCCATGAGGACACTAAAGATAAAGATTTTGAATTGGAGATCAGTTGGGTCAGTGCATCTGCCACTGGAGGCGTCCATCAGTTTGTTCCTGAAGATCTACTTGAGGAAGCTAAGCAATTTGCTATTAGAGAGACTTCGGCCAGTTCTGGGGATCAAATGGAGGAGTAAGTTCTTGATCAAGTAGTTTCGACTGGATCTAGCTTCAACTGGGTCAAGGAGTGAGTTCTGCTGGATCAATGGAGGTCCATTGGATCAACGGAGGAATAGGTTATCTTCCAAGTATAATTGCAATGTATTTTTTAGATCTTTACTGTTTGGACTGTTTCTGTTTGGGCTGTTTCTGTTTGGGCTCTTCCTGTTTTGACGGTTTCTGTTTGGACGGTTTCTGTTTGGACTCTTCCTGTTTGGACGGTATTTTGGACTCTTCCGACTGACTCTTTTGCTGCTTCTTCGTAGGCTTGATGGGTGCACTTGATTGAAGAGTTGCTATAACAGGAGGTGCAAGATTCAGTTGGTTCAACCAGCCTGGAGGTGCTACAACTCCAATATCATTTTCAATGATTCGACGTTCTAGTTCAGCGGCTATTGTAAAGTTTTTTCGTAGACCTACGACTGAAAGTCGTTCTGCTCCGGCAGCAGAGGAAATGCGAGTGCTTGAGCCTTGAGGGAGCTGAATGAGACGAGCAGATTTGGTTGTAGCAACAAGAGCTGGAAAGTGCGACCATAGTAGCTGAGATTTCATATCTGCTTTGCACACGAAAACATAGGCGATATCATCGTCCAAGGTCCCAATTCCTTTGAATTGGCGCTGAGCCTGAGACTCGAGAGCTTCATTTGTGACGTTGAATCCCAGAGTGACAAACGACGATATGTCAGGACGGGGAACTTGGGCGTTACTGGGTAACTGCTTCATTTCAGATATAGGCGTCAGCAGCATAACCAACAAGTCGGTGATAAGTGCTGAATCATTAGAGTCTATGGTCGGCCTAGAGAGTGTTAGCTAAAGTCAAAATGCGAAATCAAACATACCAGCTAGTCTTTGTATAAGGATCATCGAGAACATGTTTGACGACAGTTCTTCGCTTTACTGCGTCTCTCTTCAAAGTGCCTTCAATGCTTCTTTTCTTTGACTGCTTCTCCATATCGTTCGTGGTTAATGAATCAAGAGAAAACATTTTCTTCTTATGCTTGGAATTTGTCACGTGATATGATAGTACGGCTGATCAAGGACTATTGATGAGTACAAAAGAGAGGGCTATAAGGATTAATGGAGAGAGGTGTGAAAGATTGGAGATGAACAGTAGTAAGGGAGATGAGAGATAGATGATAGATGGTAAACTGAAGAATGATGGTTAAATTAGTAGGGTTTGTAGAATCTGTTAAACTGAATCTGGTAAACTGTAGATTCTGTTAAACTGTAGAATTAATTAATCTGTAAATCTATTAAATCCGCAGAGTTTCTTATAATCTGATAAAAACTTGTAGAATCTATTAAAAAATTGTAGAATCTATTAAAAAACTTGCAGAATCTGTAAAATCTCTTGGAAAATTGCTAAAACCTCTTGAAAAACCGCCAAAATCTCTTAAAAAACTGCTAAAACCTCTTGAAATCTACTAAAACCTCTTGAAATCTACTAAAACCTCTTGAAAAACTGCCAAAACCTCTTGAAAATATCTTAATATCTACTAAAACCTCTTTGAAAGCGATCAGCTAGATTTTAACAGTTTTTGGCAGTTTTCTATCAACACTCAATTGACAGTTTCCAGTCAATTTCAAGTCCAAATCTTTATATCCAGCCACATCCAACTTCCTCCAATCCTCCAATCCTACCATTCTATCTTTGAAACTTCTACTTCCTACTCGCCTTCATCCAAGCTCGTCTCTTGTTCCCTATATCAAGGGCCCTTTTACGCTGTTACATAAGCAGATACTCTTAGACAAGTCTGAGACTGGTATATAAAAGGGATTTGGGATGGTTTCACTATTCAGTTTCCACTTTCACCTTTAATTTATAGACTTTTTCAGCCTCCAACAGCCACCTCTTTAAAGACCATTCTCTGCTGCAGGCTGCAACCAAGTCTTCCATTGTCAATCGCCCAAGTGTTGCAGTGACTTATTGGTGCACTCAATTCCATGTCTTCTCAGCTGGAAAACGCGTCGCTGCTTGAAGAAGAATCTATCGGAAACTCTTCTGGTGGGCTTCCCTCCAAATCATGGGCTTCTTCTTCTCCAACGAGACCTTCAGATTCTCCAAAGTCGGACTCATCTAGAAACACGTCTCCTATGGACGCTTCTACAATGGTGGACTCTAAAATCTCACACTCCAATCTGGACGAAGATACAAATGACGACGACGATACAAATGACGACGATGATACAAATGACGACGACGACTACGAAGACTATGAGGACCTGAGATTTCAGAAAACTGCTTCCACAAAGCTTCCTAGCTCTCTTTATGGTTACGAAGAAGAATTGCACAGTTTTGAGCAGTTTGAACCCGACTTTGTCACTAAAGCTCTTTCCCACTCAGCTGTTTCGTCTTCTGGCGAAAGCGACAATACCGCGTCACTGCCAGGCAAAGGCAAAATGTCAGAGTACAATCCCAAAAACTTTGCTCAGGAAGGTATGGGTGCTAAGAAGGAGCAGTCCCTCATAGACTCTCTGCAACAGGAGATATTCAAGCTCAAAATCCACGTTGTCATGATGGAAACTCAGCTCAATACTACTTCAGAATCAGGTGTCGCAGATTTGAAGAAACGGCTAGCTGTATCAGAAGCTGAACGACTAACCATCAAAAACGAAAAGGATAAGCTTTTGACAATCATTGACGAGATTAGAAAAAAGGAACAAGATGACAGCTTTGACGACAGTAGGAGGTTCCACGATGATACAGTTTCTAAATACGAGACAGCGCTAGATGATTTCAATCAGGAAATTCAAAATTTGAAGGTATGTCTTCCAGTGTCTAAATGGTATTTGTACTAACGAGGTTACAGAAAATGTATGAGCAGGAGTTGGCCGAGAAAGACCGCGAAATCATGACGGCTCAGATAGAAAATGAAGACCTACTTAACAGAATTGTCGATTTAGAAGCAGAAGAAACAAACAACACCAGGAAAGCAATTCAGAATCTCGAACCCATTACTGAGGACGATGATGTGAACGAATTGGTTGTTTTAGCTAACGATATTAAAAACAAGCTGACAATAGCGTCAGATGAGCCTGAGGAAATACAGGAAGAAAGGAAAACAGAAGGAAAACAAGGCATCAAAACGTTCCAAGATATCCTCAAACACATTCTCAAGTCAGTAACCAAGATCTCTGATTCATATCAGGACTTGATGGCGACAAACCAAGGACTCAGAGTTGATTTCGAAGACGCTTTAGATGCCTACATCAATTTGAAAGAAGACTTGAAAGATTTCGTTTCTCGGGAAGATGCCGAAACAGCTTTAGAAGAAGCTGAAATTTTACTCGATGAAAAAGAACTCGAGCTGGATAATTTGAGGGATGAAAGGGCCGAGCTATGGAATGATATTCGAATGGTGAATGAAGATTTAGTTGATATTGAGCGTGAAAGAAAAACTCTTCTTGAAATCAATGACCAGCTGGCTGCTCAGGTTGAAGAACTTGAGATCTTGGCTACTGACAATAAACCGTTTGTGAACAAGATCAAGGTTCTTGAGCGAGAAAAGGAAAAAATGAGAACGGCTATCAAGAATAGAGAAAGCGAAGTGGCAGCTATGAAGGTCAATTTGTCTAATAAGGAGTCCGAGTTAGAAGCAAAGGCCATTGAAATCAAGGCATTACAAGATCGAGTGAAATGCTTGAAATCGCAGGATGACCCATCACGAAAAGACCCCGAAAAGGTTCGTCGAGAAATAGACCATCAACTAAAGTCCGAACATGTCATGGAGTATATTCACGGTGCAGTTCGAGAGTTTTATAACATTGACTCGATGAGAGTTGGAGATGTCAAGAAATATGTTGATGACATGATTGAGTCTCTGAAAAAGTCGGATGAACAGTCTGAAGAAGCAATGAGACTTAATACAGAGTTAACAAATATGCTTGAGGAAAAGGAGGAACTGCTATATTCATTAAGGTCTGAAGCTGAAAAGCTCGAAAAAGAACTTGAGTCAAAAGCATCAGAGGTCGCGAGTTCTAATGACCTGTGCAGTGACTGGGAGAAACGCTATAATGAGCTTCAAGAAACACTGAGGTTAACTGAGAACAAGGTGGTGGATATTCAGCAGCAATTAGAACAAGCGGGTTCAGATGCGACTGAATTGCAGGCTCAAATGAAGCAATTACAAGAGCAGATGGATTCAGAACGAGAAACCATTGAAAACGAAGTAAAAACGAAAACTCAAGAATTAGAGTCCAAGTTACACTATATTCAAACCGAGCAGGAATTAGTAGCGACAGAGAACGCTGATTTACATATGCAATTGAATGATCTCCAGGAGACAAGTGCTTTGGATTTGGAAGTTGAAAAATCGTTGCGAGACGAGATCAATGGGCTGAATGTCAAGCTAGAACGATTGAATGAAGATTTGGAAGTACTTCAGACTGAAAATCTAGAACTGGAAACCAAGAACTGGGAGCTTATAGCGGAGGTTGAAGAGTTGAAAAAGTCAAGAGAGAGTGACGCTCCAGCCTCAGTTTCAGCGCCCGCGCAGCTTGCAACTTCAGGATATGACTCGCCGTCATTATTCAAGAACTTGGCTAGATTACTGTCACCGGCATCGCCATCTCCGTCAGTACAATTGGCCAAGAGCAGTTCTGGGACCTCTGGCGTTGGGTCTCTGTTGAAGCAGCAGGCTTACCAGCACATGCTTGAGCTTGAAAAAGAAGTTCAAGTATACAAGGAGAAGGTGAAGAAGCTTGAAAGCCAGTCAACAGCAGTAGTAAAGAAAAATACCAACTGAAATATATAGTAATAATTGTAAATAGAATAGTTGACCCGATATCTGGAACACTCAGTCGAAGGTTTGTTTTAACTGAGGTAATATTTTTGACTTGTTCCACTTCACATCTACCAAGGACTAAATATGGCTTCATATATAGAGAATTTGCCTGGGTTTTGTGTGGGCCAAATGGTCTATGAAGAATATATGGGCGAACACTTCCAGACCAAAGGTACGAAGAGGTAATTGATTGTCGAGACTGTTACTAACAAGCACAGATCCGTACTTTGACCGAGATGGACACAGAAGAAAGCTTCCTTCTAATTGCACACCTCAGGAGCATGCAGTTTGGAAGGTGATACAGGAGAAGAGCTTCAGGCACGACCGATGTTTGTTCGGTATCCGAACAGCATGCTTTTGTGACTGTGGAGTTGGGCTAGCACCTCTGGCTTCAATTGTACCAGTTATTGGTCCGCTATTCATGTATATTGTGCATGGACGGATAGGTCGAATGGCGGAAGACTTGCGAGTTCCAGTGAAGGTTCAGGCCAAAATATCTGCCAATATAGGTTTTGATTTTTTGATTACATTGATACCTCTGCTAGGCATATTTTTTAGCTATTTGAATCAGTGCTCGACTCGGAACGCTCGAATAGTGTACGATTACATTCTTCATAGCAAGGACAAGGACGCTGCTCAGAATATAACTCGGTATGGAGATACGTATATATATGGAGAGTGGGATAGTTTAGGCACAGACCCTATGGAGATGGTTGGACAAAAGAAGAAAAAGAACGATGAATTAGGTGATTTAGAGACTGGATTGATGGCTTAAGAGGCTTTAGAGTTGATTCTGGTCTCTTTCGAGCTCGAGATTCCTCTATATTAGTACATCACGTGAAATAATTAGGTGGCGGAACAAAGTACAAACCGTTTTAGAGAATGTACGGCTGAAATATTTTGAGCATAGCAATGTATTCACAAATCCATATTTTGGTAAAAATGGCTGGTTTATGAGAAGTTAAAAGACGGTTCCAGCCTTTTTTGAGACATTGGCAATTGTTTCAGTTGGAAAGCGCGATTGGTTTAAGTTTAGAGACATCACCGGATTTATTTAGCGGCAGGATTAATCTGCTACAATTCAACGTTTTCTGTTTTCAAGGTGAATCTTTAAGCCTATTATGAATCTGGGGTTTTTCTTGAATATGAGGTTATTCTTGAATACGAAGGTTGAGATCTGGAGAGCTGGAGAGCTTCAAGCTGGAGAGCTTCAAGCTTCAAGCTTCAAGCTTCAAGCTTCAAAGCTTCAAACTTGAAAAGCCTTAACCTGAATCTGAATCTGAATCTAAATCTCAATATAAACCCCAATATAAACATATAAACCTGCCTTCAATCCAAGTGGAAACGGAACCAGCCACTGAATCGCTATAAGCGAGCTGCTGAAACAGGTGGAACAAGAAACCCAAACAAGAATCAAAACCATCCAAAGCAAGGCATTTTCTCCACTGGCTTCAAGATGAAAGTTTTTGCTAAGGTTTTGTCTTCAAGGTTCGGTTGATTTCTCTGACTTTTGTTCACAAAGCTGAGGTTCACAAGTCTTCAAGACTCAAGCCGGCAGCTCTACTGAGAATCGTACATTAGAAGAGAATCTGAATCTCTGGATCTCGATCGTCAGATCCTCATCAATCTACCAACGTTCAACAGGCCAAATCAGGAAGATATCCTGAAGGTTTCATGGAAAGTTACAAACAACAACAGGACTTTATTTTTGGTCGCTATCATTTTCTATTGCTGTTGCTGTTTTTCTTTTTTCTTTCTTCTACCCTCCACGTCCATTTTTCTTCTTCCTTGTTTCCTGCTACGATTTATAACTCGTTTGGATCCCTCCTATTCAAACACCTTTCCGTCTCCTCCTGATACTGGCTGCACTGCTAACATCGCTACCTGTGGTCTAATGACTTCGTCTTCTACGTCTAAACCTTTTGGAGACCCGGCCAATGTCCGAACCTTTTATGAAGACTTTAAGCATTTCCTGTCAATTGAAAGCGCATTCAGTGAAGCTGCAAAGAAACGTCTGCAGGTCAATAGAGCTCAGGAAAAGCTGCTTAATTTGCCTGCTTCTCAGTTTAACGATTTGGCTACAGATGTCCACGATGAACTGGTTCGAAGACTAGATCGCTCCTCGAAATTGACGAATCTCCTTCCCATAAAATCTTTCCATCCAAAACGAAACATTTCAAGACAAAAACTTGCTTTTTTAAGTGAAAATAGATTCCATGATCTATCGTTTGATATTCTTTATGAAATTGAGAGAAGAAATCCAATCCTCAAAGCTCATCCTTTACCAAAAGGTCCTGTTCAATCGGTTGCTTCATCCATTACTCCATTCAGTGTTCCACTTAATCCTGCTTTTACTGTTTCCACTGCTCCATCCAGTGTTCCATCCAGTGTTCCATCCAGTGTCTCACTTAATCCTGCTTCATCCAACAATCCATCTAACGCTACGCAACCCAATTGTTCAATACAACCTCCCTACGCTTCCAATCCAGATCACTCTTCCAATCCAGATCACACTTTCAACCCCAATATCGCAGCTCCATTCCAATCTTCTAATCCACCTCATTCAATCCCTATAAATGCAACTGCCATTTCTCAACCTCCAACTGCTATATCCCAACCTCCTACAACTAATGTCCCTCTGCCATTACCTCAAAGTCCACCCGAACACTCAATCGACTTATTCCCAAAGCCTTCTCAGATTGATTCAATAGATCCACTCAACTCTACGACCTTCGACGGTGATCCAAAACCTCTAGCTACTCTGCACGAAGTATCGCCAAACCCATCGCCTTCGCCCAGTCCTACCGCTCAGCAGTTTCCTACAAGAAATAACCAAAATGCATCTCTTCAAAGTCCTGTTAACTTGAATAATTCAGAACCTGTCAATGCTCCTCTGTCTTTCGAGTCTCAAGATAACGCTCCTCTATCCTTTGAATCGCCCGCTCCAGAAGCTAATAATAAACTTTCCAACCTCACAAGTCCAAATAATGTGCCTGATGCAGTTGACAGTTTAAGCGATTATTCTGCCATATCCCCCCATGGAACTACACAAGTTTCCTCAAGGAAACCGGTACCCACGAACCCTCTCATCATTCCGACCGAGTTTAATGACTTTGACTCTGAAGAAGACAATTCGTCTGATCCTGCTTACAACTCCGGCCGACCTATCATGAAGACAGACCTGAATAGAGGTGTGCAATCGAATCAAAGTACCCAGGCAATCTATTCAAAGCAGCTCTATTCGCCCTCTCCAAATATTAACCTTTCAAGCTCTCCACATAAAGCTGTTAAGCTTGATGAGCATAAGGAAACAAATCCACAAATATCGGCTTCTACAAACTCCAGTGTATTGTCTGATGAAACCCATACTCCAAATCCTACTAACGTTGCTTCTCCCATCTCTCCTTCTTTCGATCCTACCGGCGATGTCTCAGACAAAGATACTACTACCAGCTCCCAAATTTCTCCCATGAATACCATGAAACCAACCACTAAACGGCCTAAAGATAAACTTGAGCCAGACCTCTTCTCACCTCCTACTATGCTCCAACCCCCTATGATATCCCAAAGTCATAATCCTGTTGCCATTGAACCTATTTCCCGTGAATTGAGTGAAACTAACATTCATTCGCTCACCAAAACTTTGCAGCAAACTTCTAGGCCCCTGGATTTTAAACCAGAGTCTCACCCTTACCAGTTTATTCCTCTGGACAAGCCGGAGCAGATTGAGTCTCAATTTTCAAACCTACAGCCCCAAGTAGATTCTGACGATTCTGACGATTCTGAATATTCTGAAGATGGAGACTCCAATAAAGAGTTTAATCCGGATTTGAAGCAAGATTTGATCAAAGATCAAACTCGGGATCAAACTCGGGATACTGATCAAACTCGAGATCAAGCTCGGGATAATGATCAAACTCGAGATCAAGCTCGGGATAATGATCAAACTCGAGATCAAGCTCGGAATAATGACCAAACTCGCGATCAAGATTCGATTCGAGGTACTGATCAACCTAGCAGTCAAAAATTCAATCGCGATTCTAATCAAAACTCTGAACCCCATCACTTAAATGCCATAGAAACCTCGCCTATGCAGCAAAACGCACCTGTTATAGAACCCTCACTTAATCCATCTGCAGTTCCATCTAAACAAGTTCCGGATCCTACTGCAGAAGAAGAGCTTTTTGGCAGTACCAGTTCTGAAGCTATATCGGACTTTTCAGATCACCTTGACGCTGCACCAATTGCCCCTTCTCCTATTCATGATTTCCCAAAGTCCATTAATGGGCTGGAAGAGATCGCGAAAGATTCTAATAGTAACGCCAATGAAATTTTGTACGAAAGTAGCGATTTCCATCCACCATCCCGAAGACCTCCAGTCATTCATGAAGAAGATGAAGAGGACTATGAAGATGAGCCTCGCATGGCATATAATGCCCCTATCCAGCACCATCCCGCTGTCGATACCGCTGTCAAAGCCTGGGCATATAAAAACAGCAGCCAGGCTGATATAAACAACTACAACAGAGCGCCCCCTGAATTTTCTAGCTCTTCGGAAGACGAGGAAGATAATCCGGATAGCTACGGACCTGTTCACCAGTATAATATCAACGATAACTTTGGGGTAGAAGACGACTTTTCTACCAACTCTGACGATGACAGATCCGATACCTCTGGAGACATGACAATTGGATACAAACACTCCAGTCCCATTGTAGAAGAAGATACTCGTAGGGCAGTTCCCTTGCAAGTCATTGAAGAAGAAAAATCCCCCTACATCCCGCCAAACATGTTTAGAAGAACCAGCGTCATCAACACTCCCCTAGAAAACCGCCGTTCTTTGAGTGAAACACTGTCTTCTAGTATCATGGGAGGGCTCCACAACAGGTACAACAAATTTGAGAGTATGTTGATTCAGGACAGAGAGCGAGGAAGTGTAGCTAGTAGCGTGGGCTCACAGGCTACCACGGCTGTAGGCTCTCAAGCTTCGTCAGTGGAATTCTTAGAAGCCCAAATCAAACGACATCAAGCTACCATAAATGATAAGGAGAACCGAATCTCAAAGCTCATTGAGGAAGGTTCAAAGCTTGATAGCACCATTGGGCAGCTAGAGAAAAAACTTCGTGAAGCTGAGGCCATGAACGAAAGTTTATTGCAAGAAAACAAAAGTTTAGTTCAGGAGAATGGCCAACTTCACGGCGTTGCTAATGATGCTGACGAAGAGAAGTTAAAGCACGAGGAAGAAATCCGGGAACTTCGAGAACAGTTTGATGCTCAGCAGGAGGAACTTATGGCACAACTTGACGCGAAACAGAAGGCATACTTGGAATTAGAAACTCAATATGGGAAACTAAAGAACAAGCATTCTGAAGTTCTGTCAAAACAGACTGAATTCGCAGGAAGCTCTGCTAATATGAGCAGCCAGATCATGCTACTGGAAGGAAAATTGATCAAACAAGAAAGCGTGAGTATAACTTTATGGCGTGCCTGGGTATTAATATTAACTTTATTTTAGGTTATTTCTTCGTTGCGTGAGGAACTAGCAGCTTCTAAAGATACTGAAACTATAGCCAAATATGAGTCTCTCCAGAGTGACTACAATAAGCTTCAAGGAGAGCTTGAACTCCAGCAAAAGGTAACAGACCAGGTTAGGGCTGAAGCCGCGGAATTCTTGGATGAAATGAGAACTTTAGCTGAAAGTCAAAACACTTGGAATACCGGCGTTGGAGGAATTGGAGGAGAAGTGGAAACTCTTAGAAATGAAGTTAAACAGTGGAAATCCAAGTATGCTAACTCGAAAGCCCAAGTTCGCAAACTCAAGGCGAATTCAGTTGGTGCTACATCAAGAAGCAGTATCCAGCAGCCCAATGTTATGGTTAATACTTCTTCGTTGGCTTCCAGACATGGCATCATTTCTGAAGGCAGCTTGGCTACGTTTCAGGGAGCAATGAATGAGTTCTTGGTTCAATCTAGAAATTCTGGTTCGAGCAACTATTCAAAACAGCTATTAGTCAAACTTCATTCAGTAGTGGTTGCGACTCGTATCATTACGCAGGAAGTTGGTAACTTCCCTCTAGAAGATCTGATTCATTTGAAGTCCCACTCTTCTTCGAAATCGCCAATTGCAGATATTGAGCAGTTCCAAGGAGAACTGGGTCAAGCTACTTCATTGGTATCATCGACTGCCAATCAACTGATCACCACTACTCGAAATCATGGTATGTCAGAGGGTATTTCGTCCATATTTTTGATTGATGCAGCTGCTGCTGACTTGTCTTCGTCAATAATAGAGCTGGTCAAGATGGCTAAGATACGAGTGGAGTCCAATCGCAAGAGTTCGAGTTCCGCGAGCCATCATAGCAGCAGAGTTGACCGTGGAGAATTTTTGGAATCTCATACCATGACAGTGATTGATTCAATTCAGAATCTTCTTACCAGTCTCAAGACTACCGGAACAACGTACTCAGACCTACGTATTCATCTATCATCAATTCTGAAGTCTGTTTCACAGATTGTCAGTCACTCGCCAATAAGTTACAACAAATATAACAATGAAGAGCTGAATCCTGAAATTCAAGAGCTGGAGAAGTGTGGTACGAAAATGGAGACGGTATATAGAGAGTGTGGAATGTATGACGAAAGCTTGCGACCTGAGAAGCAAGTCAAAAGCAGAGTCGCTCAGTTAGCTTATGAAATGGCTAAATGTGTTACAGAAGTGGTCAAACTAGGTGAATAGCGCTTGAGAAGATTATCGCTGATTTTTATATTTTATTATATTTCCTTACTATATATCAAGTTTTATTTATTTTATTTGTGAAATTATATACTCTAGTGAGATTGAATGGATGAGCGACGCAGTGAGAGGGCGCGTATCATTGTTGGTTGTAGTTGCTGAATACCTTATACTGCCTTGAAGTCTAACATCTCAAACTGATGTCTAAGGAGGGTCTGTGCTGGTATATTGTGAGATGACACACGTCAACAAGTGTAAATGTCATCAACTCAAGGTGTTGCGATGGTAATGAAGAGTATCCCGCGGTGTTGAATGGGAACTTTTGTGTCATATCTGAAACCACCAAGCTATAAACAGTTCGGAAACTTTGAATCGTACTTGTAATTGTTTTCGACTGTCAACGCTTATATTCATTCTCCTTGAATTCAAGTTTACAATTAAAAAGGCTATCTGAGATATCATTGCGTACAGAGATATTTGACAAGCTATCGAAACATCACTACTCATAAAACAAGTTAAAAATTTCCACTCTAAAACGATTCTACAATGGCCTAAGAGATCCATTCCAATCTATGTTCCATCTCAGTTGATAGACAATGATCGATACTTTAATGATTGTCAGCATGCTATTCTCATAATTTATATTAATATTTTTTAGTATAATAATGTCAAGACACGCATCGCTATTGGAGTCAAATACCCTAATTACATCTGGTTCTAAAATCTCAACCTTCAACAGAGTACAATTCTGAAACAAAATACACATTTTCATATTATTTTTCAGGTACAATATATTTGCTAATACGAGAAGTTTATTGAAGAGCTTACTCATATAATGGAACATAATTTCGACGAGAAAAAAATCATCTGGATTTGACTATTATTTGCAATTTGGCCAACTTTGACAGGTCTTAACTATACATTGAGGCAACAGCGTTTCTTGTTAAGTTTTGTTTTACTAGTCAATTAAAACAATAGAAAATAAATTTACAGATTCAAAATCTCTAGAATCTCCTTTGGTTTCCGTTTCAATTTACAGAATAATTTATATAAATATATCTACAATTCCGTATAACACAGTAACAAAAATAATAGGATTGAGGAACCAAATTTTTGTATATATTTGTCAATAATACCAATCCTATTTTCTGGACCTTATTGAATACGCCCATATATCACAGACAATGTCAATTTTACCGTTGTCTCCTCCTGCTCAAGCACCACCCACCGCTCCCGCAACAGTATCAACCTCTACACCTGTCTCCAGCATAGGACAAACCCCTCCACCAAATTTGAAGCCATCACAGTTCACCACGATATTCTGGGAGGAAGAAAACACGTTATGTTTTCAAGTCGAAGTAAAAGGCGTCAAGCTGACTCGTCGACAAGATAATGATATGATCAACGGTACAAAACTGCTCAATCTGTTAGGTTTATCGCGAGGAAAGAGAGACGGGTTACTGAAGAACGAAAAACAAAAAAAGATCATCAAAATTGGAAACATGTATTTAAAAGGAGTCTGGATCAGTTATCAGAAAGCTGTAGAGTTTATTCTCAAAGAAGGGAAAGAATCTGGGTCCGGAGTAGGGATTGGAATAGACGAACTATACCCTTTACTTGTAAAAGACTTGAATCCGTTCCTGTTTCATCCATTGAACTATGTCAAAACTGTACAAATTCTTCACTCTGTTCAACGGAAACGACAACTCATGTATATGCAGCATCAACATCATCAAAATCATATGGGATATCAAGATAGAGGTATGCCAGGTATTCCAATTCCAATACCACCGCAGCAAGTACTGCCTTCCATTCTACCTGATCAAAGCAGAATGCCATTAGAAATTGCACAACAGGCTCCACAACCAACTCCAGTGTATAGTGAAAATCAGAATCGAGCTATTGAACATGAACAACCGCAAAATCCGTCCAGTACATTTTTACCGGCTTGAAACTATCTGGTTCATTAGTTTTCTATATGTATTCATAATAAGTTTTCTATATTTATTCATAATAAGTTCATTTTGTTTATATTCATTCATTTTGTTTACATTTTATTCATCTTTTCTATATTTATTCTCAAGTTCATGTTGACCGACTATTATTTCCTAATCCAGCTTTAGAAATCACAAATTCCTTCAACTACTGTAGCCTTCTCCAGGCTTCACCAATGGCTAGTACCAAAACATATTTTGGCAATCTCTTCAATTCTCTTTATTGTATTCATCTTGTTTAACCGCGAAGACTACAAATGTCTCATACGACTCGCACCTTATTCACTAAAATTGGAGTTTCAAAGCAGCGGCCGGTCACATGATCTTTTTTGATTAAATGTTCACATTAACCCTAACCACCCATAAAACTGACGAGATGCTTAAGGTCTCTTTGATTCAGCATTCTTCTCTATTCTCTTCATTCACGCAAATCGTACGGGCTCATTATCTACTTTTCACGGTCTAGAGTCTCTGTTATACATAGTGCGACTTAGATGAGCTTTTTTTTAGAGAATATAATGTACCTGAAATGATGTTACGCTCTGTTATCTATACTCTTCTTCTAGCTGTTCATATAGCATTTGCATTCCCCGAAGATGGCAGCGACTTGCCAAAAATGTATGCTCTGGCCGTCCAAGATCTTGGTAATAACTATGTTGACTTTGGCGACGCAGACACGACGCAGACAGTAAAGAGCACTGATGTTGTTACTGCTTCAGGAACCCGCCCATTACCGACATACGATCCTCCTAGCAGGTCTATCTCCAGTATATCACAAGCTACCTCGCTGAACGGGCAGAACACTATCCGATACACTCTGAGAGCTGGAGAGCACCATGTTTACCAACTGCTCAATACTGCGGAGAACCCTCTGGCAGGCGATTCTGATAGCACATTGAACTTCTATGCCACGGGAAACCTCTGTCGGATGCCTTCTTGGGATTTAGATGGAGAAGCAGTCAAAATTCAGGTTGCTACCAGTCTGAAAGACCTGACGACAGAGGCAGATCCTACCGCAGTTCCTTACTACTCAGCTTTTAGCGGAGGATTCGCAAATGTCACACTCATGAATGCGAATCTCACTGATTCTGCGTATATGGTTATCCGGGCTCCGACTGTGAATCAGGTGAACCCAGTTCTTAATTCTGATCTCGTCAATACGAACGACTCCTGGACATATGAAGTAGGCATTTCAACTGCTTCACCGCTGCATGGGTATTTCGATGAACCCAATTTTTATCTAGTAGACACTGATTTTGCAAACGTTTTGCTCGTCTCGGGCAATGTTTCAGAGGATGTTGTCGCTCCAAATGCCTCCAGTCTTTTGAAGTACTACTACCATGTCCAGATCTTTGAATCAGGGGATCAGAACAAGACCAGCGCGTTGGCTCTGGATAAATCATACTGTGCGCTACAAACTGACAATTTGCTGCTTTTGGACACCAGTTCAGCCAATATTTCAAGCACTCATCGCGGAGAAGACCATCTTCCTAAGATTCAGTATTTCCTGCCAGGTCTGAACAAGTCGACGTCGTATGTTGCATATCTTTCCCAGAGCTCCAATGTCAGCAATACAAACGAGTCTCGCCTTTATGGAGGGTTTGCGTTCTCGGGAGTTAACTTCACGACCAAGTCAGAGACAAACTGTCAGTTGATTTATGATTTGGAGCTATGTTCGGACGTTGCCTTTGCAGTTCCCGGGAACGCCAGTTCTTTTACTCCTAGAGAGCTGGCTCTGGCTTATGATGCCTATGCAAAGGAATTGTACGATTCTTTCAACACTTCAATGCAGGTAATCCAATGTGGTGACGATGTTAATGATGTTGATAGATATTCTATTTTACGGACATGCGATGATTGTCGAGAGTCATATCGCCAGTGGCTCTGTGCTACTACGATTCCTCGATGTCAAGATTCTACTATCGACAAGAGTTATTTGTATCGTCGAGAACCCAACACTTCGCGAACATCATTTATCAATGATGAGATACGGCCTGGGCCATATAACGAGGTTCTTCCTTGCATTGATCTTTGTTATGGGATATTACAAGACTGCCCATCGAGTTTTGGATTCGCATGTCCTAAGGAGAATCTTCCTGGGTTTGCGGGTGCTTATCATTTGAAGGAGAATACGAATGATATAACTTGCAATTTTCCCGGGGTAGTATATACCCCTAGCATGGCATCGCGGACTGCTGTTAGTACGGCGGTAGTAATTATAACAATGATGTTTGTGATTCTGGTATAAGACATTTATGGAGACTATTTAACTATGAACGATATAGCATATTTCAACTATTTTGATTTAAAAGGGCTACAAGTGAGACATGCTGGGGTACAAATACGATAATGAATTGAGTTTAATGTTATCAGAAGAACTTTGTATATGATTTTGGTTCAATATTGACCTCATAATCCCATGGCTTTTATACCTATGGTTCTTCAAACCTCCATACCTCCAGATCACCTGGAGGAATAAGGTTGAAATTAAAGTTCCGAGGCTTTCACAACTTTCTAACAATGCACAAAAACTCGTACAGATTCCCGTCCAAGTAAGATTGAGATGCAGATGTTCCTGATGACGAACGAGAGAGGTTGAAGACAGCAGCAAAGGCAGCAACAGAGTAACAGCATAAGCAGCAGCATCAGTAGCAGCAATAGCACCAAGAGCACAATAAGCAGAGATCTGCCATTTGCACCATTGGCTGAAGCTGAGTTATTTAGGGATTTAGACCTTTGCAAGTTCCGGAGGATATAGCACCGTCATGATTGTACGAATTGGCGAGATTATTGCCAGACGATTGGATCAAAGTTTCAGTGCGGAACTTGTCCGTTATGAGCGAGAAGACCTAAAGGTACTAAAGATACTTGATCTAAAGACGCTGAAGACCTAAAGACACTGCAGACCTAAAGATACTGAAGACCTAAAGATTTAGACTAAATCCCTCCAGCTCTGAATCTCGAGGATATTCTTCTCTTCCTACTCCCTCTACATGAATACCGCTGAAAATGCAAATGGCACCGTCTTTCTCTGAGGCCAGAGCTCAACGGATCTTGTCAATCACCGCAGCTTCCTTGAGTATCGCCTCAGGGCTCATCTTCCTTTGTTGGTGGTATATTTTGCCTCTCTTTGGTTTAAAACGCAAAAGATTCAGACAGTTTCGCTACGATCTCACCATCGCCCTCATCGTTATCGACCTGATAAAAGCCATCATCCTAATCACCTATCCTATAAAACACTACAACAACAGACTGCTTCACCAATACATGCTCGACTCTTACCACTCTTCCTTTTGCGACATTGTAGGATTCTTAACTGTCGTCACCATCCAGGCCTCAGACTTTGCTGTTCTCGCCTTGGCCATCCATACCGCTCTTCTCATCTTCAACCCAGGCTTCGAAGGCGGCCTCTACAGATTCCGCTACTACATCTACATCATCTTCTTCACTCTACTTCCTATCGTGCTAGCCAGCATCGGCCTCGTGGGAAACTCGGGCTACACTTTCTTTACCTCTGGCTGTTTCTTCGTCGTGCAGCCAGTATGGTACAGTCTCATCTTGTCCTGGATACCCAGAATTCTCATCATGGTTTCAATCATTACCATATATTTTTCAATCTTTGTGTTCGTCAAAGTTAGAATGTACAATGTCTCAAAAAGCTTATTGCAAGCTTCTAACGATTCCGCCTCGTCAAACCATCAGAGAAGCTCCATATTCAAAAAGCTATCCAAGAAAGGCATCCGACAACTTAAAATGGCCATCTCCTACTTCCCCGGCTTTGGCCATCTCAACCCTCTGATCGCCGAAGAAAAGGATCGCGAACTTTCTGACCAGCAGCATCGCAATGGTTCAGCCAGCAACACCCTACTCAACGACGATATCCTAGAAATCAATCGCGAAAACATTGACGAATTCAATCGACGTCGTACAATCATTGAGCGGCAAGTCAACTCTATATTCATTTATCCTCTCTCTTACGTCTTACTCTATATATTTCCCTTGGTCCAGCAGTTCTTATACTACTCTCGAAACTCAAACACCAATGTCAGTAGTAACACTGAGCCCATCTACTGGTTAGCTTGTGTCGCCGCTTGGATGAAGCCTTTTAACTGCTGCATGGACACTTGTATCTTTGCCATCCGCGAAGGAGCCTTCTCGAGCTTGTCCCGCAAAAAAGAAACACCGAAAGAGCTGCAAACTCCATGGTTTGTAAAACCATTAAATGAAGAGCCTCCCCGGGCGCAAACTTTGGCTGTTCCACCGACTGCTTCTGATTCTACCGAGCTCGACATGGACATTGATCATATTATTGGCGAAGCAAATTTAGAAGAGAATAAAATCAACAATCATCCTTTAAAATGGATTCGGAGAGTATTTTTCAAAAGCTGAACAAAAATGGACTCGGATTATTCTCAACTCCTAAAGTTATCTAACGATCGAGACTCTGAGAACGATCATGAAAGTACATTCTGAAGCAAAGCCAATTTGTAAACCATCTTTAACACCTTACGACTTAACGACAATAATGATAACGAATCTTCTAATGCTATGGATTTTAAATACTATTTAAATACAATGAATCCTGTATTTACATCTTGTATTCTTGCGATAGTTGGAATTACTTCTCAAATGCGTTTATTGATTGAAGATACTCTACTAATCGTTTATAATCTTCATGAAGATCCTTAATTTCACTCAACTTCAACTGATCCCATTCCTTATTGTATAGCTGCATCATGGGCTTTTCAAGTACCGACTGAGTTGAAACACTTGTCGCTCTTGACCGAGACTTTACCTTTTGCTTTTCAGGGCTACTTTGAGTAAGGGATTTAAACTTGCCCATGCTAGTCAACTTGTCAAAAATATGATTGGTATCGTTTGCAGTCTCATAATCATTGAAACCATCTGTAGTAGACGGTGGCGAGATCGGAATAGCACTACAGCTACCAGATGAACCGCTCTCTGACCTTTTCTTGACCTCCGGCTTGCTGTCTGGGAGTAACGAGAAAGACTCTTCGGAGGTAGCACTCGGCTTTTCAGTATTGGTATTGGTTTTATTTAGCAGAAAGCGGTATGAATTACCAAAGGAAACACCCAGATTTTTGAAAGCTTGGTCGGCAGAGTTGACCAATTCATTTGGATGAAGCATGATTGTAGACCGGCGGTTCGCAGCGTTTGGATTTACCTTGTATGTGACACCTTTATTAGACGTTCTTCTCATACTTTGTCTTGAAGTTGTCTGAGGAGGTGGCTGTTGCGTTGTATGAAAATTGATATTTAACACTGGCTCGCGGTCATTTGGAAACGGATCAACACTAAGTAACTTGAGATCTTCTCGAGCAGCTACCTCCTCGGTATCAATACCCAAGGTCTCAAAATTGGCAGATTCTAGAAATCCAAGAGCTGCCTGGACGTTGGTCAGCACGTACGCAGGCTCGCCTTTGGTAAGCGCTGAGTTCCGAAACCTACAGACAAAAGCAAGGTTCAACCATAAATCGTCTACATCAAAAGCAGCGAGAGTATATATCAGCGCTGGTAAGATCATGTCAGCACTAGCCGAGCTCATATTTCCATCATCATTTTGAAATAAGTCTGTGATAGCCTGGACAACCAGCTTATGGCCATTGACTAAACACTCCAGCTTCTTTGCTGGCGTGGTACAGTCATCAGCATTCATCAATTGGAACTGCTCGCTTGCTGGCCGCAAGATATTCATAACGTTTTGATCCTTTATCTTGCCAGAGACATTCAAGTCAAAGGTTTGAGGTGAGATTGGAATTTGCTTCATGACCGAGATTCTATCCTGAATTTGAGCAGACCTCTCGACATCGTCACCAACACCAGGCCGGAATATCCGTTCATATACAGAGCTACAAGCTTTTGCTTCAGCAAGCTCACCGTATTCTTTTAACCTTTGCGGGCGCAGAGACCGTTCCCTTTTTTTTTCAGCAATCTCTTCGTACGACTCCATTTGCACTTCTCGTTTCTTCTGCAAGGGCTGGTGTAAATGGCCGCCATTTTGGAGGAAGCTGTCAGCTTTTGAGTTGAAGTATGTGTAGAATTCCTGGTATAGCTGGGACACTGCTGGAGGGTCCAAGGGAGCTTCAAACTTTGGTTCACGCAACGATTTGACAAACTCGTCTACAATTGCACTCAGCGCGTCTGGTAAGCTTTTCAGATTCAAGTTCGTGAGAGAGGAAAGGCTCTCAGAAGACTTGTTCCTTTCTCCGGAGGAAATGGTGCTGGAGCTGGAAGTTCGGAGGACTTTGCGTTCGATAGTTTTGAGATTCGTAGAAGGCTGCTTTGACGAGTCCGCGCTTGAATCGTACCTCAATCCCAAGGGATCATTGTATGCTACAAACTCGTCATCTTCTATTTCGTACGAGGATTTTTCAGCCAGCCAGGAGCGGGTGGTTTCTAGGGTGGGAGTGTGGAAGTTGGAGCTGCTGTTCTGGTCGAGATCTGAAGGCATTATGCGGATAGAGCGATCACCAGAGAGCCAATTGCGGGATGCTCTGGATGGTATGGGATGGGAAGGAAGAATGGTGATTTTTAGCTGAAGACACCTGGAGATTTAGAGTGCGAGAAGTAGGGTAAATTGGGGACGTCTTTCATGCTGCGCAGTGTTTTAGAGCACAGGCTGAAAGGCGGTCTTGAGGGTTGGTGATGTTTGTAGGGGATGGTGGGCACGAAGCTTTAAGAATCTGAGACTGAATCGAGTTTCAAGGAGGGTTCAGAGGGATGGTGGTTCTTGAGCTGGTTTTGGTTGTGGTTTTGGTTGTGGTTCTTGTTCTTGTTCTGGTTTTGGTTCTGGTTATGATTATGGTTCTGGGCTTGTTCTAGTTCTAGTTCTAGTTCTGTCCTCTAATTCTAGTTCTGGTCCTATCGTTTGTTGGTTCTAATTCTAGTTCTGGTTCTGTAAAATTGATTCCAGTCTGTTCTAATTCTGTTCTAATTCTCTCATCTCACCTTTCTTAACTCTTTCAATTCAATATTGGAATATTGAAATATATTATATTAAAAAATATTGTATTATATTAAAATATATTGTATTATATTAAAAAATATTGTATTATATTAAAATATATTGAAATATATTGGGATATTCAAAAATTCCAACATCAAAGCCATGTCGAACAGTAAAAAGCCATTGCTGGCTGCCAGAAAAAAGTCTGGAATAACCGGAAACAGCCCTATATCGCTTGCCAAAAACCTGGCCGGAGGGACTTCACAAGCACACTTTGCGTCGAAACACACTCGGCAAATCATTCGAAAACACCATACGCTGCTGAAGCGAAAGACGAGTCTGCAGAAAGACCTGAGAAAGAGCCAGGACGCTGGCAAGTCGGCAAAGCTGAAACTCAAGATCGGGCAGCTGGACCAAGAGATTCGAGCCAACGGCGGGATCGAAGAGTACCAAAAGGCGTCTATTGCTGGACAGAGCAGTGCGCGAGGAGGCGATACGTCCAAGCTTTTGATCAAATGGCTGGAAGAAGAGTACAAGCTGGACGCTGGTGCCAAATATTCTTTGCTTGAGGTAGGCTGTCTTTCGGTCCACAACGAAGTGTCTCGATGCGGGCTGTTTAGTCCTATAGAACGAATTGATTTGAACTCGCAGGACGTCGAGAACATAAAGCAGCAGGATTTTATGAAGAGGCCTTTGCCAGAGACGGATTCTGAACGGTTTGATTTCATATCGCTGTCTCTTGTAGTTAACTACGTTCCCGATCGTGTTGAACGGGGCGAGATGCTGAGACGGACGCTCAAGTTTCTTAAACGGCCCAGTTCTCAGCGAGATTCGCCATTTCCTGGGCTGTTTTTTGTGCTGCCCGCGCCATGCGTGCTCAACTCTAGATATTTCACAGAGAAGAGGCTTGAAGAGATCATGGCGAGCTTTGGCTATGAGTTGAAGCAGCGGAAGGAAACTTCCAAATTAGTATACTGGTTGTTTCAACTAGTCACTAATTCAAAGAAGCAGGTATTCAAGCGGGAGGAACTGAATCCAGGATCCAATCGCAATAACTTTTCAATATGTCTCTTGTAATTTTGGCTTGATTTTGGCTTGATTCTTATTTTTCGTCTTTGATCTTATTTTTCGTCTTGTTTTCTCCCTCTTCACTTTACCCAAAATGATTGAACTAACTGATGAAACATACAAATATATCAACTGGGTGCTAATTGGACTTATTGTTTTGTCGATTGTTCGTCGACTCTTCTTTTCAAAGAGCAATAGATCACCCAGCGCTGCCGGCGAACAGAAGCCAGTGGTTTTCCGTGATTATACGCCCAGATCGCTTCAAAAGTTCAACGGATTGAACAACACTCCTGTTTTTCTGGCTGTTAAAGGTGATGTGTTTGACGTGACTGCTGGTAAAGCATTCTACGGGCCTGAAGGACCCTATAGCAACTTTGCTGGTCATGATGCTTCTCGTGGGTTGGCAAAAAGCAGTTTTGACAGTGCTATGATCACTTCTGTTGATGAGCCAATTGACACTCTTGAAGATTTGGATGACGAAGAGCGTCAGACTCTTGATGATTGGTATGACAAGCTTCGGGGCAAGTATATTCACGTTGGCAAGTTGGTTCCTGAGACTTCAAAGACGCAATAGATCAGTATCAATATATCAACATCAATAAATTCCAAGACTCAATAGCTAGTAGTTTGTATATGAATGTGGCAAACATGGTTCTCAACATATGGTTCATAGATGACAGTAGATTACAGTAGAATCACGTTCAAAATGGTGATAACAGGATTCGAAATCACAAGCTTTCAATATTGATTCAATTCAAATCAATGTTAAACCAACACCAAAATCAACAACTCAAGATTCCAAACGATTACTAAACTAGATTAATGATATTTAATTATATGAAATGATTTCTGTATTGCGCCGGAGAGTTTCTCCTAAAGATTTGACATCAATTTCATTTTGAACGTCAAAATAGGACTCTAAAGAATCATCCGGAGAATGAACAGGCGACTGAGCAGTATAAAATTGCTGGGAAGTCGTTGAAGAATGCTCTGAATTCACCAAATCAGCAAACGAACAGAAACTCAAGACACGAGAACTGCATCTATGCGGAGATGACGGGCTTTTCAACGATATCTGGGACGGATTCTGTAAAGCTGAACTTGTAGGCGGACTGGAAAGACTGGAGAAAGACGCAAAGCTTTTTTTTGTATGCATTTCGTGCTCAGAACTTGGATTGTCAGACAAGCTAAAGGTGCGCGAAGGACGTTTGACAGACAAGACATCTATAGACTCAGGGTCTATAGAACCGTCGGTAAGGGCTTCGGTAGAAGCATGGAGCACAGAAGGTATAAAGTTGTCGTTGAAAAGATGTAAAGGGATCTTGTTGCCATATTCTTCGGAATGCATATCTTGAACGGAGCGTTCAAAGATCATGGAGCTCGCTGGAGACGAGAAAAGATCGCTGGACGCAGTGCTTGACGACGAAGCATTGGAGATTGGAGAAGAAGAGAAGGCCTTAAAAGACGGTCTTTTATCAGCTACCGGCATTGGTAAGAAGCCAAGCGTGGAGTTGTTGTAGTTGTTGCACGAGTCTTGAGAATAATTGCTCAGTATTGAGTATTCATTGGGTGATTGAGAAGGCTGAAGATGAGATGAAAGAATTTTATTGTTGAAACAAGTCAGTTGGACAGTGGCAGCAGCTTCAGTCGAAGTTATTTTTTTAAGGTTTTTCTGTCTGCATATTTTTAGTGATTTGGCACTTATTTCCTTTTTGGGATGGATCACGTTGCTTTGTGCGTTGCGGACTGTCGTTTGACAGTTACTGGATTTGGGTAAAGCCGCAGATGGTGAGGCTGTGAAATATTCGGGCATGGCTGAAAAGTTTAGGGATTTATTTATAGTGGAGGATTTGTTTAGAGTGGAGGATATGTTTAGAGTAGAAGATTTTGAAGGATTGTTGAAGTTTGTCAGAGGGTTGAAAAGATTGTTTGTAGGTTTGTCAAGTTGATTTGGCTGATTTGGCTGATTTGGCTGATTTGATTGACTTAACTGATTTGATTGACTTGACTGACTTGACTGATTTGTGTTTGGTTCATGGCTCAGATTTGTCTCTAAAGTTTCCGGCTCAGGGTCTCCATTGTTTCCCAAATGGCCGGGTACAAGTAAGCTCCGACCTCTCGATGCCCCTTGGAACCTTTGATTTGTGTGACCGAAAGGATTTCTGAATCTTCTGATGGTCCGCCTGTTCCCCTTGTTTGGTTTGATAGTTGCTTTGTAGCTGAGCAGTGTTTCGACAGAAAACGTTCCTGTAGCAGAAGGTCGCTTGGGTTGACGGGTAGACAATGGGGAGTAGTTTGATTGTTCAATCAAGTGGCCTAGTGTGAAGCATTCAGCTGTTGTGAGGTCTTCAGTCTCGTCACCGAGAAAGTCTATTGAGTGTTAGTTTATTCATTTTGAGATTAGGAGCTTACCTTGAAAGTTTTCTTTATTCTTGAAGAATTTGAGCATTGGCGATGTGGAAGATGGAGGATTGGAAGATTACTTTGATGGCTGGTTTTGTTCTATTTCGTAGTTCACCTCGGTCATTTCGCATATAAACGGTAACCTTCTATGACCAGATATCTTGCTACAGACGCTTCATCACTTTATAGCTCAAAGCCCCGTCACACTTTCAATGCATTTGGTGCCTTTTGTTGGTTTATTTGGTTTTCAGTTGGTTTACTGGATTGGAATAGAGGTTTATTGGATTGGAATAGAGGTTTATTGGTTTACTGGTTTACTGGTTTACTGGTAGCACCTTGGTTTACTTTTCTGGTATATTGTTCTTCTACTGGTTACTGGTTTACCGTTCTATTGTTCTGCTGGTTTACTGTTCTACCGTTCTACCGTTCTACTGTTTCCTGTTCTACGCCTACCACCCATCACCTACCACCTCAACTGGTTATCTCCAGCCTATTCCTCTTTCCATCCTATTGACCATTTCCAATCCGGCATGAGATAATTATCTGGCATCTGCAAACAGTTCACCGAATTTAAGGACCGCTTTTCTCCTTTTTCTTTCTCTCTCCTCCATCTCATTGCTACAATGTCTGCTCCTCCTCAAGTCCCCCCAGGATGGGTCGCTCAGTTCGACAACAGATACAACACCTACTACTACGTCGACCAAGCTACCGGTAGATCTCAATGGGAACCGCCCACCGCGCCCGCCGCTGCTCCTCCTCCCCAAGCTCCAGGCTACAACCAAGGCCCTCCAGGTCCTGGATATAACGGCGATAGATCCTACCAAGGGCCCAACCCGGGTTATGGCTACAATCAAGGCTTCCAGGGCTACAACCAGGGCTACCAGAACTATAACCAAGGATACAACCAAGGAGGATATCCTCAGCAGCCCAACTATGGCGGTTATAACCAGCCTCAAGGCCAGTATCCTCAGCAGCAAGCTGCTGCTCAGCCAATAATTGTTGAGCAGGAGCAGCCCAAGAAGTCTGGTATTGGAATGGGAACTGTTGCTCTTGGTGCTGGTGCCGGTCTTGTTGGAGGCATGATGCTTGGGCATGCTTTGGCTGATGATGAGCCTGATACCGTGGTGAACAATTATTATGTTGAAAACACTGGAGATGGAGATGTTGATTTTGATTGAATTTGAGATCCAAGATTTGAGTTTATTTAGCAGCTATAGTGATTTATTTCTGTTTTGATTGTTGTAGTTGTTAAAAGCCCGTTGTAAATCTGTTGTAGTTCTGTTAAAATCCTGTTGTAGTTTTGTTGTAGTTTCGTTGTAGTTTTGTTGTAGTTTCGTTGTAGTTTTGTTGTAGTTTCGTTGTAGTTTTGTTGTAGTTCTGTTCTAGTTCTGTTGTAGTTCTGTTCTAGTTCTATTGTATCGGTTGTATCGGTTGTACCTGTTGTACCGGCTGTACCTATTGTATCCGTTGTACATGATCTACTCCCGTTCTATTTCCGTTCTACTCCCGTTCTACTCCCGTTCTACTCCTGTTCTACGTCTATTCCCTCTGTCCCACTCCTCTATCCTCCTACTTCACTCCTAAACCACCCACGATGTCTGCTATTATCGACTTCACCCAGGACCTCTGGACTTCTATTCTTACTCCAGGAACAACTCCAGCTCTAGTCAAAGCTACTCATTTCTCATTCGCAGCCTTACTAGTAACTTTGACTTTCCTTCTCTTCGCCACAAGAAGCTACCACTTTGTCTTTCTATTCATAATCGCCGCTGGCTTATGGGCCGCCATCACCTGGTTCATCAATGAAGTCGAAATCGCCAAACAATCCGCTGCCGCCGACGCGTCTGCCAAATCTCAAGAATCAACCGAACCTCTTCAAGCCAGCCCTACCGCTACTGAAAAGCCCACTACTCTCAAATCTCGAAAAGCCTAAGCTTCATAGTCTTCATAGTTATATAATTCTTGATTGGCCAGGTTTTAACCTTTTTTTTTTATATTTTTTTTTTTCAACTTCATCCATCATCATGGCATTTCGTTCTTTAATATCAAAACGATTCTTTTCAGTCGGTAGAATCGGTAGCATTTCTGTTAACTCAAGTAGTGTTTCTGAAATCTCTTCTACCATTTCTTCAACCATTTCTTCTAACGCTCCAAACGCTCCAAACGCTCCAAACGCTCCAAACGCTCCAAACGCTCCAAACGCTCCAAACGCTCCAAACGCTCCTAACGCTCCTAACGCTACCATCCCTCCTAACAATATCTCCCCTAAGAATATCTCTCCTACAAACATATCAAATGCTCTAAAATCATATCCAAAACTATCGGGAGCTGGCCCTTTCGCTCAAGAACCAGAATTCAAACTTCTAGGCTCGCTTGGAACTCTTCACGTAACTCTACCCAGCTCCTCGCCTTTATACATGGTCAATGCCTCCATCATTGGAATAACCTCGCCCTCTGAATCGCTCGTGCAATCTAATATGGGCACAGTCCCCGGATCCCGTCCTCTGGTCTACCAAAAAGTGTCTAGCAAAAACGCTCTGACGCTCCTGCTATCAAAACAAGGCCCTCAGTCTTTGGCCCTCGTCTCCCCGTCAAAACAGTACGACTGGATCTTCAAACGCAGCTCCATCTTTGCTTGGGCCGGCTCCAAAGTAGCCCTCTCGTCACACAATCAAGACTCCATAAGAGTCTCTGGTAGCTATGGCCTGCTTGCCATCAACAGCCCGTCAAAGATCTACGAGTTCAGACTGGCCGACAATGAACAAATCTACATCAGACCCAGCGCAGTCTTGGGCTTCACCATTCCCTCTCTCAATGCTCCTGCTCACGATTTCCTCAGAGTAAAGCATTTCAACATTTTTAAGCATTTCACAAAGTTACCATTCACAATCCCCTTTGATATTCCTGCCAAACAGTACTGGACCAACGCTTCTACTGCCATCAAAGATCTGGTAAGCGACTATTTCTGGCAAGACGACAAACTCATGAAGCTAACGGGCCCGGCTACCGTCCTCATAGACCAGTCCTCGCCTTCTCCAGTCATTGACAAGATCAATTCCCTGATAAACAAATAATTTATAATGTATTGCTACAGAACTTATTATACAGCCACCCAAACATCTTTACCTTCATCTTCCATCCATCTACCAAGCTCGTTAACATCAGTGCTCCATTGGTTCAATCGCTGCTTCATGCTCTCAATGTGCTCCATGCTCAAAACACGAGGCTGCAGCCAGGTAATCGTGACTTTCTGGTCTACCTCATCAATAGATCCCTTAATCAACCCCAAGCTGAGCGCCTTCATAACTAGATGTTCAACCTCGTCAGAAATCAAGTGAGTCTCTTTCGCAATGTACTCGAATGAAAATGTGCGATCCGAGGTTGGCTTGGAGAAAATGGACTCGCAAAGAGCAGTCAGACAAATCTTTTGCCTGAGAAAAGGAAGCGAGTTCTGGAGTAGTGGAATCTTGCTAAAGTTGGGCAAAGACTTTTCGAATTCCTTAATGTTTCCATTGTTGAGAGCGTAGAGAAGGTCTACCAGCCACTGGTATTGACTGTTCTTGAGCGAATCCAAGATTGGATGGAGAAGAAGCTCTCCAAAGTTGTAGATCTTGTCACCCAACAAGGCAGCAATACCCAAATCGTAGGCGAGCTGTTGTTTTCTGACATCGGGGATATCATCGAGGTTGATACAAGCCAAGTAGAGCAGAGCATTGCGGTAGAAAGCGGTGAAGTCTGCCTTCTTCTTGTAGTATTCAGACCATACGCTGTAGTAGGCCGCGTTGATCAAATCGATTGACTCGTATTTTTCGAGGTTGTTGCTGGCAGCATCAAGTAGCACTTTGGCGCTATCAACGTCGTTCAACATGAGCTTAACGCGGGCGATTTCAATTTGAGCAAAGATATGGGCGTCTCCGGACTCTGGCGTGTCTACTTTATCAGCGAGCTTTGACAAAAACTCAAGCGCTTCTGCAGAGTCTCGAGAGTTGCTGATGGCGGCGAGCCCAAAAGTCACCAAGCTCAATTGGTTGATCTTACTCTGGAATATGCTAATAAACTGCGTGAAGAAGCGTAGTCTTATGGGCTCACTCTTTGAATCGCTGTAGAACTCCCTGATGACAGATGTAAGCTGGTGCCAAAGCTTTCTTTCCCACAGATCTTCCATCGTGTAGAAAAGAGGTGTTAGTTCTTGATCTGCTTCTAATCTCAGCGTAGCGAGAATAGTAGGAACGTCGTGATCAATATCCATTTGGCTCATTGTAGTTTTGAAAAATAGGCTGTCTAGTTTGGCAGTGTTGGTGTTGGTGGAGGTTGGAAAGAGGTGGTGACGAGAAAACTTCCCAAGATGACAGAAAATGGTTTTACCATTCTACCAAAATATTTCTTTTACCATTCTACTAAAATAGTTGGATTTCTGGAACTGCACTTGAACTGGATTTGACTGGATTTGACTTGAGTTGACTTGAGTTAAACTGGAATTGACTGGACTTGAACTGGAATTGACTGGACTTGAACTGGAATTGACTGGAATTGAACTGGAATTGACTGGACTTGTACTGGACTTGAATTTGACTTTAATTGCCATCAACTGAACTGGAACTGCACTTGAACTGGACTTAACTGTCATCAACTTGATTTGAATTAACTGCCATCAACTTGACTTGACTGCCATCAACTTCAATACTCAATAATACAATGATGGACCCAAAAGATTGGAGCTTCTTTGCAGAAGGTGCTGCTAATATGATTCTCAAATCTTCATCAAAAACCTACCATAACAAGCTACTAAGGGTCAGAAAAACCGTTCAAGGTAGCCCCAGCACACTAGATGTCAGCGAATTCTATTCGAAAAGCGTCGTTCCCGTCCTGGGCCCTTATTTCGTCAAAACTCAGTTAGTGAACCTGTCTCCAGGATTCGCAAATGCCATCAACAACCGTCCTCCAGCTGATAATCAAAGATCTGATGCTCCTCTGGACGAAAACGAACCTCATGCTCTACTCATGGAGTCAATCTTTGATTCAGATCTCGAAAAACGCAGCTTCAAAGGCAAAGGCTATGATCTTTTTGTTTGCAAAAGCCCTAAAGGCTCAATAGAGACTGTTGTACTTGAATTCAAGCCAAAATGGCTACTGCCCTCTCCAAACAGTGGCGCCCCAAGCTTACGCTGCAGAACTTGCGCTCTGGCTTATTCGAGAGGAAAAACTCCTGTTTTGTGCCCACTGGATCTAATGACTCAAGACTATTCTGTACTGCTACAGGTATTTGAACGCTTGCTCAAAGATGTAACTGGAATTGAAGATCTCAATGGATTCCCCTTAATGGAATCTTTGGTTAAAGCCTTGTTCAAAAATGAAGTCCTCAGCAAGCTGTCAGAACTTCAAAAACTGGACGCGAGAGGTATTCTATGGTACAGAGCAATGAAGGAAGATTTAGATGATGGCTTTTTACTTGCTACAGCGGCCCGTGATTGTACTTTGTTTGTTGCTATTTCGAAATATCATGATTCATTCACTATGGAACCAGCGGACCAAATAATTGAAGCTGGGGCTGCTAAGTATGTCGCTCGAATTAAAATGGTAGATATCGATCTCAAAAGCCCAAGCGAGGCCAAAGTTGATTACTGGACAAACATTGAGGAAACTCTCATCTATGACGAATGGTATTATAGAACAGATCTACCTAAATGTAGATCTCTAGCTTATTTCTACGGTTCCGCTCATGGTCATTGATCCCTTTTCATTTTCTACCCAAACATTGACGAGCTGCTTTTCTTCGTTGACATTTGCACAAAGACTGAGTTCTTTGTTTACAAACATGGGAAGAAGATTCTTGTACGAGAACTTGTTGACTACAGAACCTGCAGGAAGAACTGAAGTTGACACCCAATTCATGAGCAGCGATAGCGACAATGGACCGTGGACTATGCAATCTGGAAGCCCTTCAACCTCTTGACAGTACTTTGGATCGTAATGGATGCGGTGCGAATTGAACGTCAAGGCAGAGTATCGAAACAGTAAGACGTTTGAAGGAGTAAGCGCAAGTCTATGAGTTGCAACTCTCGGTGCTTGCTCAGGTTAGCTCTTAGCAATAAGCTTAAATATAAATACATACGTTTGAGAAATCTCGTGAAAGTTTTTTGTCGGTCGGAACTTGCTTCAGCAGAAAAGTAGGCGAGAGCCCTGGATTCTTTCAGAAACCAGTTCTCATCGTTCATTGCGTCTTTGCTAGTTCCTTCCCCATACAGATATCGATCAAGTACGACATCAATTCTTTCAACAGCTTTTCCAGCCCCGTTTACTGTAGATTTGTATCTTGTAGAGTTGATTGTTTCTCTGGCAGAACAAGGCAGACCTATCACTAATGGCTTTGAACCATAATTGAACTCTACGCTTCCTCCGAGCCACATTCTCGCAGGGAATGCCGAATCATCAGGGGCTTGAGACTTGTGGTATCCGTCTGGAGACAAGTGTCGCTCGGGAGTCATTGAGTTGAAAAAGAGCAAGTGGTAGCCGGCTGGTAGCGTCTGGCCAGTAGTCCTTGGATTCTCATCTATCGGGATATATCCTTCGAACGACGCATCCAATTTAGCAACCTGAGTACTGGTGAGAGGTTCTTGCAAGTAGAACCAAGGCCCGCGAGTCTTGATTTCCTCAGCAATATCTGCTCCCGTTGCCAGTAATCTTCTACCAAAAGACGGTGAAATATTTTTTACCGACGGTATTCTGAACATGGTGAGCTGAATGAGTTCGAGTTAGACCCAAATACAAGGGCGTTTTTGACATACTCACTTACTATGGGGATCCTCTTTGGCCGGTTCAATTTGTAGCAGATCGTGATTTGATCTAGCAGCAAAAGAGGTCTGCCCTTGGTTGGAATCCGGCGGCCCTCCATCTGCTTTCACTAGTAAGCAGGTTTCTTTCAAAAATTGGTCTACCCTAACCGCGAATATTAAGGTTTTGAAAAAAGCTTCTAGAAACAACACAAGCTGCAAGTCACTAGAACAAGACGCAGGCACCTGCAGATTTCTTTTTTCTTTCATGTGTCTGCCCGTCATATAAGGCCATTTCGTAACTCAACGGTTTTTGGCTTTGAGCATTGTTATTGAGGACAAATGTTGGACCGTGTTCTCCAGGAGAGTATCTTTTTTGCAAAGACTCCCAAGAGATTATACTGATTTATCTCTAAAAATATATTATTTTTCAAGATAGAATGTAGCATCTGAAGTTAAGTTCTCCGGGAAATGAAGTTGCTATTACCGATATCTGTTGCTCTGTTAATTTCTTGTGGTTTCTCTGTTCCCCATGAAACTTTTGCTAAATCACGGTTCTAGGTAGTCTTCACTTAAAAGTATCAAGGAGAGAGAATTGATAAAGAATAAGGGTATTTTTGGCACAAAAAAGATTCAATAGTAATGAAAGCGAAAGTCTCACTTTTTCCTTCTCTCCTTTATTTGATATTGGTTCTCTTTCCATCTTGCTTTCATTCTTAAGGTCCATCGCTTAAAGTTCAACATTTATTTACTCTTGAACTCATTTATGTAGACTTTATTGTGACCACTTTCCACTCTAACTATGAATACCTCCGATGTAGAATGGTTCCAAAGGCCTCAACAGTTAAGGAAGTCACTCCAGATCTGGATTCAAATTCAAGAAGCCAGCAAAGAAGCAAATCGGGCAGTTCTCAATACCCCAAGATTGTGTCAAAGTTGGATAGAACAGATCTAGGATTATCATCCAAAGAAAGAATAACTTATAGAATACCCGTCTATTGCAAATAACGAGCTCTCTACGTCTCTTCTCTAATGGTAATCCCTGAGCATATAATCTTCTAAATCTTCAAAAAATACTGAAGGTTTAGTGCATTCTGCATTTTATACCGAAGTTCTTCCCTATTTGACAAAAATGTTAATCCAGCCAACAACCCATTTCGCAACCTGTAACAAGCTATCAGTCTGAAACCTCTTCTAGTGAAACCTCTATATTGTCCAGCGGTTCAATCAACTACTGGTGTTCCTTTCATCGTACAATATTTTGTTCTCAGTTAACCTTATGTCGCTGCTGAGCTCCACGCGCATGAACTGCTTTCCTGGATTCATTGAGGAATCAGGGTTACACTACAGCATAGGCAATTTCGTGTGTTGCTCTTTCGTATTTTTCAGTCTTTGTGTTCCAGTAGCAGCAGAGTCCATTTTGACACTCTCTGAAAAGAATATTGGCATTATTTGCATACAAGATTTGGGATCTTCAGAAGTCATTTAATCAGTATGCAATCTAGATTGCCCTCTTAACGGCAAGATTTAAAAGATCCAGATCATATTAGACCATTCTAGAACATAACTCTATATGAATGGGCATTTGCATTATTTCTTCATGCTAATTTAAAACTTGCTGGTTGGCAAAGAGTACTTCCCCATATATTCTCAATCTTCAACACCAGCCGCCAATTCTACGGTAGTATCAATGCGACAACTGAGAACTAAGGCTTTTCGAATAATTGGATAAAGTCGATAATAACTTTACGGCAAGTGGAAAGTGAGAATTCCTACCCATTGTACAAATTTGACGTGGGTGCTATTATATCTTCCGGACTATCTATTAGAATTGTCGTATATAGAATATTACCAACGACGGTTCAGGATATCTCCAAACTTACAGTCTGAATCAACCCTCAATTTATCGCATCAACATTTGCTAACAGCAGAGTGCTGTTGAAGCGGATACAAGCTCCGATTATTTTCACGAGGCCACCTATTTGCTCCTTCTACTGCAAACGCCTATCAAGCAGCGCGAATCCCCAGAGCAGTGAATGTAAAAGTTTTAGAAAAAATAAACCTACTCAAGATCTCAGTGAGATTATTGAAGATGTTTTTAAATCAAGTGAAAGGGAGAAGGTCTCAAGAACACTAATATAGAAGAATTTGGGCTTCATTTTTTCTCATCATATTCTTTGAAATATTTGACACTTAGCCCAAATACTGAGATTTCCATTGGCACTATACAGCTAATAAATGAAGATCTGCTAGCAAACGAAAGTCCTTTTGAAGGAGATGGATCCCTCTGTTTAGCATCAAGAGTAGAAAAAAACAATGTCCACTATTATAACAATTTGAAACTATCCTTAAGACACCTTGCATTTAAAATACATTTTATAGATGGAAGTGATAATTAACAATCCCACTAACGATTTATTAACTACACGTTAGCCCAGCCTTCAATGCATCTTGCTACTGACTGGATATGTGTACTTATTTCCTCGGAAATCGATACTATTCGCAATTGTAAAACAAGAGGCTGACCAGTAAAGATGCTATGAAAATTTAACCAATACGCTCTTCCGAGGCAAAATCACTAGAAGATTTTATGAAATTAGTTGGACACAATCATCTAGAGTTCTTTTGTGATTTCGCTCATTCAGCTACAGCCAGAGATTGATCCATCAAAAATGGCAAACGATATAAAGAAAACAGCAACTTTTGAAGTTCACGAAGCAACTATGGGATTTGATAGAGGTTTTAGTTGAGACATTGCCATCCAGCTTTCATCTTTCATCAGGAAAGAGCTTAAAAACAAGCTTCGATTGTTTCCAAAAGCAACAAATAGATATATTGCTGGTTTTGTGTTTTTACGGTGCTGTTATCGAGGCTTGCCGAATCCAAAAGTCTATGGATTTATCAGGGCACTCAGGTTCAAAGATCTATCACACTGGTTGCTACTTCTAGAGTTTGCAAATCTCGATTTGGGTTGAAAGTACCGTGGATGATCCAAATGAGTTTATAGACGATAATTAAATTGGCCAGTTTATTTACCAAAACATTGGAAAGTTTCAAAGAACAAGAGTTTGAAGAGATTCTCGCGGTAAAGGTTTCAAATGGTGACTATTCAATCCAAACCATTCTCAGAGCCCTTCAGTAATATGCTCATGGTGGACGAAAATAGTATTCTGGGGCAACTTGAGTGCGCTTAGGAAGCCCAGTAAACTTGAAATACTGAAATTATTGAGAAAGCTGGAGGAGCCTTTGAAAAAATGATTTTTTTCAAGTATGTTAGTTCTACCATTAATCAACTAGTATTCAACAAGAGCATTTTGATCAAGTTGATAGCATTTTTCATGGAATGCCAATAGCCAGGGATTCTTAACCAACTAATGACTAGAATCCGACTCATTTAATTGCCCCTTCTACAGTAATTTCGGATTTTGTTGTCAATCCGTCTCAAAACCATGAACCTATTTTTTATTACAAACTTGGCTTAAGAATCATCCTCGAGCCCAATACTTCATTATTTGCAAGTTTAGCACAAAAAATTGCAATATATTCATCATGTATACAAATCTTTAGACAGCATTTTAAACAAGACATTTTACAAAGTTCAGACTACGAATTTCAGACTGTATCAATACAAAGAATAGATCAAGTCCTTCAAGGGTTCATTACGTTGTAAATTAATTCTCAAAAAAATTGAACCTAGACCTATTTTCGTGATCTGTAAACAGTATAATGAGGTTATCATAATATGAAGTCACTTTTGATTTAATGAAGAATCTCTTTCTTTTATTGTAGTATGGTCTACGAAATCGAATTTTTAGTCGATCAGTATTCCTTGGTTGAATCAATATCTTGAGAAAACTGTTAGCTATTGCCAGACTATAGTAAAAGGTGACAATTGAAGAATAAAGCTGAACTCTATTCAAAACTCACGGTGGTGACAGGCAGCAAAAAAAACTCTAACTTCTGGAATAAACTCAAGGCTATACGCAAGAGAAGTATTTGAGATGAGCTGGCGGCGGTTAACTGACATTGTTTCAAAGGATCTTGAGTACCGAGACTTGCTCAAATGTATCAAGATGCGACACTGAGTCTGGTGATAAGTATGTCAAATTAAGCGCAAGCCTAGAACTGTTAACCCTTTAGAATATGATTGAGAGAAGAATTCAATAGATAAACTTTAGAAGTGACATGCCGTAACTTATATCAACCTATTTTTTGTCCAGTAGATACCTGTTCTTGAACTCTGTTTAGAAGGAGATATATAAAGTTGCCCAGTAATAGAATAGCAAGATTTACAGTTGGTGAGCATGAATGACAATAGAGTTTGAAGGGATTTCAAAACGATCGAGTTTGGTTAAGAACAACTGCAATACTAATTTTCTTGAAAATATAGCAGCATTCATTTAAAATCAGGTTCATTTACGAAAGTTTTAAATATGAGGAAAGTCTACTCGAGAAACAGTGCCATTATAAATGTGTCAGGATACAAATCTAGACTCATTGTCTCGATTGTATATTAAAGTTAGCCAAATGGTAGTTTTTGCCGTCGTGGAATAAAGACAGAAGACAGCATACCAGTATCATATACAAAAGCATATTCTAGTATTCATTATATCGTATCATACACTAAGTAAACGATTCAAAAACTATTATTCTCAAGTAGAGGGTTTGGCCCCCAGCAAAACTTAAAGACAAAGACTCGGACATTTCAAGACCTGGAGAATTCATGGCCCTCCCATTTCTTTCTTGCAGTGAAACGCTTAGATACTTGGCTATCTTGGGTATCACGATCTCTCAAAGGCATTTGAATATGGTTTGCAATTGCTGCCAAGTTTAAACACTATTGTGGCACCATATTTCTCAGTTGAATGTCATTTTATTCATGTTCATCGTGCTCAATTGTTTAGAATACGATCTCGTACTATTGTTGGCACACCATTGTATTTAATCTAATCTCATTGTAATTAAGCAAGCATTTGAGAAACGAAACAGAGTTTTCAAGTGTGCGTAAATTATCATAAACCGTATTGATATCTCTCATAGTGTTTTAATGAATAATGGGGTATGAAGTTGTACGTCGACCAGATTCAATTCGCATAATCATGTTTCTAAAAGGTCCCATTCATCGACAAAAGTCAGCTTTAAGAACTTCCAGTTTTTGTAATATTATTTCGAGTATAGCAAGAAGCAGCAAAACGCTAATATTCTGACATTTTCATAAGAATAATCTTTACAATGTCAAGTATCAATATCAAGCAGATACGAGGTTTGCTAACCATCAATCTTAAACCAACCAAAGTTCATATAATGGCATAAACTCTTCGTACACTGATGTTTATCGGCAATTCAATACTGCAGCAGGAACTAAGACAAGTAGACAAAGTTCCAAAGATCATGAAAAAGTTCGTTTGGACAGAAATAAATCTAGAAGACGATCTCAACTATAATCAGTTTCAATTTGATAAAAGTTAAACCAAGTTAACAATAAACACTTATTTTTTTCAGTATTATTTAGTTTGTGCTTGCTGTAGAGTTTGTGATATATCTTGAAAGAAATAGAAATCGTCTTTATTAGTATTCATAGTAAAACCCAATTCTGGTATTAAAGCCCTCTAATATGATACCATTCTTCTACCTACTTGAGAGGCCCGTATGTTGACTTATTATCAATTTATTGAACCTCATTGTCTACATTGAAGTCAGTATGAATCTTAATTCATTCTTGATTAGACATCGTTTTACAATTGTTATATTTCATTTTCTTCCTCAGTTTACCATTGGATTGGTTCAGAATACGATTTAAATCAGAGGTCAAAAAAAATATTCCGTCCACTGTCTCACGATATTACGGTACATGTCTTTGTGTGAAATAAGATACAGGCTTGATCGTAGCTATTGAATGAATGCAGAATATAGGTACTGAGTTAACCTGTCCTAATCATGTCCAAGAACTTTTCTTTGGTGATTTCAGCAGCTGGAAATAGTTAGTCAAGTGTAAATAACTTTAGGGTAAAACATACCTTTTTCTTCCTGGATTGCATTCTTTGGTGTTTGACCCTGAGCTGCTTTTTGACTGGATTGAATGGCGTTGAAAAGACTTACTACACCTCTCATTGCAGTCTTCTTCAACTTCTTTTCATGCTCAAGCGTTTTAGTCCATCCTTCTTGGGCACTATCACCGTTTCCCAAGGCAGCAAAATCATTAAGACTTTTGATTCTTTCCTTGTCGATACCTCGTTTCTTTTCAGCTATAATTGCACGCTTTGCCTTGGCTTCAAGCCTCGAAGACTCCAAATCTCGGGCTGTCTTTTTGGATCTCACTAGAACAGGATCTGAACGGGAATGTGCCTTTAGATGCGAAGATAGAATAGATGATACAGCTTTAGAGAAGGATTCTGGTGCTGACTTTTTAGATGGTGGTTGATCCTCGCTTGATTCATCAGAAGACAATTCATTCACGTCACCGTCAAACTCGTCTTGATACTCTATTTCTTCTTCCTCACTATTATCTGAACTTGATGCCGACGAAGAGGCATTTGGTGATTCATGACTTTCTTCTAGCTGAAGTGTTAGCTTTAAGTAAACAGCACAGTAAGCCATTAAGCATCAGACTTTCAGAACCAGGCTTTCAGAACCAGGCTTTCAAAACCAGGCTTTCAGCACCATAACTCACCTGTTTCTCTCTCTGAAACGGTCCTCTTTTTAGCTGCCATTCTTAAGTATCTTGATTCTGGTAAAGGATGGAAAAGATTTAAAATGGGAGTTAATATTTTCAGCCATTTGGGAGAATTATGTAATCAAACTTAGCACATGTGACATAAACACGAAAAATGGATTTTCTTTTGTTGTCGCGGCAACAGGTGAATATAAACACAAAATGTTTTCGTTCTGTCTGACTTTACGTCTAACAAACATCTGAATCAAGCACTTTGGAATCACCGGGCACAATAAGCATGGCCGGGGAGAAGAATAACCATCAGCGTACGTCCACTCCGCTGATACTGAAGAAAAGAAAGCTATCTACGCTATACAATGGAGACGGCGAGAGTGGGATCCCCAGGCCAGTTCTTGGATCTACTCGAAAAGCCGACAGAGCTAAACAGCCAGCTGCCATAGGCCAAGCTGCGAGTGCTATCCTTCACCAGCCAGACCATTCACGAAGCATTCCTCCTCCTGGCACCGCGCGGAAGCTGCTATTAGCACAGAAAGACGCGAGACCTGCGCTCCAGCCAAAACTGGCGGAATCAAGCAATATCCCAAAGGTCGACAAAGATGATAGTAATAGAGGATATACACTGGCAAAAGAAATGCTCGACATTCAAAAGGCCAGAGAAGTCTCATTAGTAGGACGAATTCATGAACTCAAAGCCGAAAAGTCAAAAATGGAAAAAGAATTGAAAGAACTGGAAAAAGTGAGCATGGAGCGACAGTTTATGATCAAAGAACTGGAACATAAGCAAGAACTGAGCCGAATGGAAGGTGAGTACTCTCATCAGAAAGCAGTGTCTGAGCTGGATGAAAGACTCAAGAAAGAATCAGAAGCCAGGCAAAATCTCGAGCGTGAATTGGACTCTATCGCACTGTCTTTACAAACTAAAGAAACTCAGCTGGAGTCTGAGCGAGCTCAGTACGAGGAAAGAATAGACGAAATGAAACAAACGCTTTCCAGCAAAGAAACAACCTTTAATGAGCTAAAAGTGCAATTGGAACAAGATGTACAACGCCTTAAAACAGATAATGGTAAGCTTGAAGCCAAGTGCCAGTCTCTTTCTGAAGATTTGGCGTCAACGAGAAACCATCTTGACAAGTACCTGGTGGACACAGAGTCCGAACAATATAAGCAAAGATCTCTGATTAAACAGTTGGAGTACGACTCTATGCAGGATAAAGAAACCATTGAAAGCTTAAAACTTCAACTCAATAAAGCTCAAGCTGATTCCATTGAAGCACATGAACGTTTGTTGGCTGCAGAGACTATTCGAAAGAGTTTACATGCCCAGTTACAAGATCTAAAGGGTAATATTAGAGTGTATTGCAGAGTCCGACCCTTATTGGAAACTGAAGGCAAAGCTGTTGATATGAAATTCACAGATGCGGAAGGAGAGGGCCAAAAATTCCATTTAACAGTTCCAGAGTCAACCTTGGTCGGTGGAGTCGAGGAAAAAATGCATGCCTTTTCATTCGACAGAGTATTCAACCCAGCGACTACAACTGAATCAATATTTGAAGAAGTATCACAGTTGGTGCAGTCTGCGGTAGATGGCTATAATGTCTGTATATTTGCATACGGTCAAACAGGATCAGGAAAGACTTATACTATGTCGGCTCTGATTCCACTGGCAATTAAACAAATATTCACTTCCTCTGATAAACTGAAAGAAATGGAATGGGATTACGAATTTAGCGGCGAATTTTTAGAAATATACAACGAAAAGATAATTGATCTTTTGAAAGACTTGTCTAATGGCGAAGAGCACATAAAATACGAAATTCGACATGATCCTACTAATCGAACAACCCGTGTATCGAATTTAACACAATTTCCTATATCAAAAGCTTCACAAGCTGTCGATTTATTAGCAATGGCATCAAAAAATCGTACAACCGCTGCAACGAAACTCAATGCTCAATCATCTAGATCCCATACTGTATTTATTCTGAGATTGTCTGGGAAGAACCGAAAAACTGGGGAAACAAGAAATGGTGTTTTAAATTTAATAGACTTAGCAGGATCCGAGAGAGTTGCCTTAAGTGGAGTTACCGGAGATAGAATGAAAGAAACCCAATCTATCAACAAGTCATTGAGTGCTTTAGGAGATGTCATTTGCTCTCTAGGTAGTGGCGGTGGGCATGTTCCTTATAGAAACTCAAAGGTATGATACAATTAGCAATTGGTTGATAAATTTACTAACAAAATATTAGTTGACATATTTACTTCAGTATTCTCTATCAGGACATTCCAAAACTCTCATGATGGTTACTATTTCACCTTTACAAAAGCATGCCAATGAAACCATCAATTCTCTAAGATTTGCTACCAAGGTTAACAATACTTACATTGGAAGCGCTAAACGGTTGAATAATGGGAACTGTGCTGGTAACTAGACTGCTATTCTTGTAACTCCTGTCAAACAGACTTTATAATAATGATTCATGACTACAAATATAATAATTATCTTCCAAATTTGAGTGCACATAATTTATTTACAAGGCTCAGGAACCAAGGTGTGCGCATCATTCTCAAGCTTTTGATGGACCTCACGTCTTAAATGAGCATCACTATCGTTATTGGGATTGGCTTCATCTAATAAGAATGTTTTCAATTGCCCTTCTTCAAGTAGCTTTGTCCATTTCTCACTGTGGTTGAGCCTGGCCCATTGGGATACCTCTTCTTTCCGACCCTCAATCAATGTCCAGTTGTAGAGGGCAGCAATTGTTTCTTTCGATGGCTCGACTGGCATATTCTGAGCAATATCTAGAGCTCGTGCGTAATATCCATGATAGCAATTGCCAATGATATACTGTCTGTAGTTTGAATCGTCGGGTGTTCCTGAAGTTATCAAGCTCTGCCACATTTTCTCTACATCGTGAATCGATACCTTAGTGCAGAGTTTAAGAATAATGTTATAAGAGTCAGAAGTAGGTCCAGAAGGGAATGATTTAACCTCTTGCCATAGATCAACAGTTTGTTCAACGTCGTCTAATTCACAGAAAGCATGCATGACTTCATTCAAGAGAGGGACACTTTCGTCAACGGTAGTGTCCATTTTGAGAAAAATGTGTAACTCTGTTACGCCTTGTTGATATCTATATTTGCCAAACTCATGGAAAAGCAAGGTGTAGATATCTTCGTTTGGAGGTTTGGATCCAGTCCTTTTGCTTCTTAATCTCATACTTTTGAAAATAAGTAACGCTGCATCTGGTCTTACAATGTCACAAAAGTGCTTCATGATGTGATAATAAGCTTCATAAGGAGCTTCATAATACTTTTCAGATAATCCATAAACTTGCCAGGCCTTTTTGTAATCAGAACTATTCAATGCATACTCGTAAAGCATAGTATAGATTTTCTTGTCTTCTTTGCTGAACGGTTGAATTTTTTGCGGTTCGACACCCATTTCATTTTCCAGGAACTTTTCACAGTCAGCAACATAGTCATAAGAGAGGAACAGCTCTAGAAGCGATGCTCTGGCTTCAATACCAATCTGATTGGTGAACATTTTGACTTTAAGGTAGGCTTGGAAAACTTTCTTCACGTCGGAGCTCATAGCATCGCACATGGCTACCAATAGACTATCCAAGAGCTTGAGATAGGTCCCATTAGCAGCATTCCATTGACACCCTTCCTTCAAGCTGTCTTCAAAGATCTCCAGGGCCAGATGCACATCATTTTTCACTAGAGCTTTACTGAGTAAAATTTCACGAGTGTCAATACTCCCTTCTATGCCAAAATCTTCACTGAGAGATTTAAGTAGCTTTTGGAGATCAGTAAAGGTATGCCCAGTTCGCAGCAAGATTTCGACAGTGTTATTCAAGGTAGATTCATCAACGACGCATCCAGACTGGAGAGCAGTATTAAAACAAGCACTTATTTTGGAATTGTCAGATTCAGAGTATACAGACCAGTATAACTGTATTTCAGGGTCATTGGAAAAGTTTCCGTGCTGAATGAGTGACTCGATTGTAGAAGTAGAAGCTGTGAACTTCATAAACGCAATGGTTAGCAGTCTCAAAAAAGGCTCATTTCCTTTGAGCGACGCAAGACTCTTTGGAGTTGCAAACAGCTCTAAAAACCGTCCACCTGCTTCAGATTCTCGACATTCGAGGTATGACTGCAAAATGAGAGTGAGAGCAGGGAAATTATCATGTTGTGACGGATCATTTATAACATTTTGGTTGACAAAATCAATGAAAACAGTTTGAACTTTAAGATCTTTGAGAGAGGGAGATCTCAGTGATTCTATAGCGTCGGTGATCATTTGATGAGAAGGACGATTTCCAAGTTCTCTATAGGAAGAGAAGAGTAAGGGTAGACATGCATGCTTTATGTGAGGGAAGTTTACAGAGTTGAAGATCTGTAGGAATGATTTTTCAGTTAGTTGATCAGAAGCCTGAATGACCCATTTGATTAGATTTGAAGCTTTAACAGTGTTGGACTGAGCCTCTAAGAAGTGGAAGTAATCAAGACGGGAGTTGATGAGCTGCTCGGTGGTTCTGGTTTTGTTTGATTCAATGACGAGATACAGTTTTGGAATGATGGTAGAGTCAATGAGATCCGTTGAACCGTTGCGGACTAATTGAGTATATGTTTGTAGGATATCAGAAGTAGGCCAGATGAATGGCGACGATTTCGACTCGGACTCATTTAACATTAGGAGTACAGAAGTCTCAATCATGGACTTGTAGCTGGAGTAGCTGACATTTTTAGATTCAGCTTTATCCGAAGATTGTAAAGTTTCAAGCAGACTGAGCAAATGAGTTTTTATCGCTTCATAATCCAGAGAGTCTTGTCCAGGTGGAGCAGCCAACGATTCTTTCAGTTTTCTAGCTCTTTCTTTCGTAGTTTCCAATAACGACGCAGATTCTTCAGACAAGTGTGAGAGGTTATCGATAGTTTCCCATGATTCAGTAGCCAAAGACTTTTTGAGAAAGTTTTTATAAATATTCGACGGAGAAAACGAATTATAATGCGTAGAAGTTGAGAAAGGTCTAAGAGTTTCAGTAAGCGGTTTCACTAAGGGTTTTTCGAGTAGCGATAGCGCGTTTTGAAGAATTTGAGTCCGGTGAGCCTTGATGGCTAATGATTTGGCATACGATGATCTTGACAAGATTCTAGAGTAGTTCATGATGAGGGTTCTTAGTCTTGGTCTTTGATCTTCAGTGTTCGTTTGTAGTCTTAGTCTTAGTCTTCAATATTCAGTGTTTAGTCTCAGTCTTCGTTCTTCAATCTTTGTTCTTCAATCTTTGTTCTTCAATCTTCGTTCTTCAATCTTCAGTGTTTAGTCTTCAGTCTTCAATCTTCAATCTTCAATCTTCAATCTCTAGTCTTCAATCTCCAGTCTTAATCTTCAATTCTCAATCCTCAACTCTCAATTCTCATCCATCTGTCAAAGTTTTATCCCCGGTTAGGGTTTGAAAATTTTCCAGATTCGTTCAGCCGTGCAGTACCAAATAGATTAGTCATCATCACGTGGACACAGGACAACTGGGGGTGCTTGCCCCGTGAAAAAAGAGTGTTCCCAATAGTTTTTGCTGTGATGGACCACTTTTACTCCTCCTTGCACGAAACTAATCTCCTACACCTTCGCATCTACACTCTCTCACCTCCACGCCACCTCAGGTATCACCAATATACGACCAGCTGAGCGCCCTTTTGCATACGGTTGGCTGAACAGAATCCAGCAGCTTCGTCAACCTCATTAAATTACATCCAAAGACCTAATACCAGTGTTCTAATGCCATCAACAAACGGCATTGGTAAGTCTGTTGCATCTTCGCCATCTCAATCCGAATCTCATCAACGTCCCAAGCTCCGGGCAAGTGCACGATCGTCTTCGCGAGTCCATTTGGCCCGTAGCTCCGTCAGTCTCTTTCCTGAAGGCAAAGCCAAGTCTCACCAGGACCAGCAACCCCAGATTCGCCGGAACTACTCCACGAACCAGATTCACAGACGGACCAAATCTCATGTCAGTCTGCAGAAGAAGCACCCAAAGTCCCGGTCGGATCCGGCGCCCAAGGTCGCCGCCGTCGCCAATACCAGGGCCCTTCCTCCAGAGAAGAATCCTGTCTTCTCTAGGCCCAAAGGCCCGTTCTTGTCTGTGAATCCTGCTGCCATCACTACGCTGGATCCTTCCATGGTGCACACGCTCTGGAGCGTCTTTTCCAGGTGCGCTGACGCCGTCGAGAACGGCGAGAGACTGGAAAACCTCTCGTGGCGGTTGTGGAACAGGCAAGTCTTGTATGATTCAAGTGATGCAAGTAACCTACGCCAATTATCTTCTGCCGCGCCTGGTGCCAGCTCTTCTGTTCTAGCTGCTGGGCTTCGTGCAGACACGTTGCCACCTGAAGCGGATTGTGTTCCTGGTTCTGTGCTGCCGACTGAACTACCCCAGACTGACGACTCACCAAACCGCTTGAACCGTAAACAAAAAAAAAATATTTCTACGGAACTGCTCAAGACTTTATTTGCCAGCTTTTCTACCGATACTCTCTTCAAAAGCCCGCAGCCTACCGAGCCTCGGGTCTCCAGCTCTTCGGATCCCCATACTACCCCACAAAATGTATCATCCCCTTTGTCAGCTGGTCATCAGAGCCAGCAGAGCCAACAGAGCCAGCAGAGCCAACAGAGCCAGCAGAGCCAGCAACAAGCCTTTCAAAAACATCAAGCTCTTCCAACTCATCAACACCAACTCCAACACCAACTCCAACTCCAACACCAACTCCAACATCAACATCAACATCAACATCAGCTCCAACTCCAACTCCAACACCAGCAGCATCACTCATCTCACAAAAAGCCAACATCGCCTTTCAAGTCATTGGAGCATCACTCTCCACAACCCCTACTAAACTCTTCGTCATCTTCCTCCTCTGTGGTCATTTCAGACATTGAAAAGTCTCTATCACCGCTACCTACTGCCAACATGCCTCTTGCTCTCCGGCGATCTTCGCACTCCACACCACTGGAAAAGCGACCTTCTCAGTACCATTCGCAGTCTCATATTGGTGCCAAAAGAGTATCGCCATCCTTCAAGCCTCAACCAAATGAACCCAAAGCCTTCCCTACCGTCCCTCACATTCCGTCCAACCTGTCCATGACTCACATGGTGACTCAAAGTCCTAACGAACTGGCCCAAAACATATCGCAAGCCACTGCCAAACTAGCCAGATCCCACTCCTCTCTGTTCTCAAACCAAAATGCCCCCAAGCGGCCAATCCTACTAACTCGCCACAGTCATTTGCCCCAGAACCGCACCTCCTCCCACATGAATACGATTGCAGGAAGGTCTGTGCCCAAAACTACGTCTGTTACTTTTTCACCCCAGAACGAGAACACTAAAAGGAGTGCTAGTGAAAAATATGATCCAGAGTCTGGCAGTGACTCCGATTCGGATTTCGACGGCATAGACTCGAGTGGGTCTAGAATAACTTACAGAAATAAGACATCTTCTACAACATCAATTGTTCGAGGGTTCTCACCATCAGCAATATCTATATCCCGTTCATCTGCAAATCTGATCAAGACTCAGCATCACCAGCCCGCGAATGTGGCGCCGCCACCTCCAGTCTCAGCGTTTGAAATGACAAAAGCACGGCCAGACAAGGTTCCACGGGAAAAGATGTTTTTCATTGAATCATCGTCTCCCTCTGGCAGTGAAAATGGTTTCAATTCTGTCTCTTCTTGCGGCAGTGGCTCACTCGGGAAGCATACTAACGGCCATCATACTAACAACAGCCATGAATATACTTCGCTTTTTCCAAAGACATCAATACAGAGTTCTGCTGCATCTTCCAAAGTGTCTCGTAACAGTGAAGACGATGATGACGATGACGACGACTTTGACGACGATGATGATGATGATGATGATGATGATATAGATGATGATGAGTCTGCATGGGACTCTGTTGATGATGAAAGTGACTCTGGATCTTTTGATGAACAAGCATTCGCAAGAGATGATACCAAACGACCTCCTTTGGTTCGGTCTTCGCTACTTTCTTCATTATTGCTCAACAAGCCTGAGACTCTGATGGCAGAGCAGGCAGCACGCAGCGCCAGTGTCAGTAACACACAAATAGAATCGGCTTCACGAATCGGGTCATCTCCATTAGTCGACTCTGAAAAGGTAGTGAATTCTCCAGATTCATTGGATGGGGTATTGATGTCACCAAGAACCACGCGCCGAAATATGTTGGCATCTGAGTTATCGGAGTCTGTACGTAGAGATTTGTTGTGGGAGCGTAGACAAGTCACGACCCCTAAAACAGTTGTCAAGCTGAGCAATTCCCATGATGTTAACGGAAGTGAAGAAAAATCTGATTCATGGCAAGAAGAAATGGAAGCTGAAGTTAAGGGAGATTTTAATTATCATGCTAGGGGTTGGTAAACGCAATATATGGATATATATTATGGGCCTTTATTGAAGGTTTAGTCATGGAGTGTTGTATCAAAGCGTTTATTTGCATTTTTTTCAATATTTTTTCAATATATTTATTGGTTTTTTTTTTATTTTTTCAATATTTTTTCAACATATATATTGTTTTTTTTTTTTTAATTTATTTATTTATTTATTTATTTATTTATTTATTTATTTATTTATTTATTTATTTATTTATTTATTTATTTATTTATTTATTTATTTATTTATTTATTTATTTATTTATTTATTTATTTATTTATTTATTTATTTATTTATTTATTTATTTATTTATTTATTTATTTATTTATTTATTTATTTATTTATTTATTTATT
>JAJMHM010000064.1:0-73278 GCA_030566045.1 Geotrichum geniculatum | reverse complement strand
TCACCCTACTCTCTCTCGGTGCTACGCACCTCTGTCATGTATATATTGCACTATGGTTAACTCTTTTCTCTTTTCTACCATACTAATTCTGACCACTTGGTCAACATAACTATTATTTTTTTCTCCCCCTAACATATAACCCTAACCACTAACCCGGAATCATGTATATTATGCGTCCCCTTACTACTTCAAGTAATTCTATTGCATGCTTAACCTTGTATATGGTTAAGTGGTGAGATCCATAAATGGAACTTGTGTTCTGAATACTCATTTATTTGGAATAAAAATTACAATTGTAATTGTTTACAATTTAAATTCAATTTTTATTCCAATTGTATTTAACATGAAAATATACATCAACTTGAAATCTCGACAGAATTGATGATATTATTAATGATGTCATTAAAAATGATATTTTTATCCATAAGACCATTTTTGAGTCCTTATTTTCCATAATAACTCAAAAATGGACTTGAGATTGTAAAGTAAAGATTGATTAAAATGACTTTATGAGTCGAAAAAACTTATAATTGAAAGAACTTATAAACGAGATGGAAATAGCAGTTGAATTAATTGCTGGATATTGGAAGAGAGAAACACCGATTTAACAAACATACAATAGCTATATACACCATCAAGATGGATTTCAGGTCCAATGAATAAATCACTGTTGATATGAAATGTATAGCAACATTATAGAACATGATGACATAGAAAAGAACAGTCTTAGAAGAGGTCAGAAGTATGTTAAGATACTTTAGTGACCTGCTACTATTGTTATTAGAGTGAAATCACAGGCTCATTCCTGAAAACAGCCGATAACTTGTAACCAAGATCTGTGTATATTGTAGACGCCTTAAGCTTTTACTGATGAGTTCACTGCTATTAATTTCTCGCCTTCACCCAAAGCCAAATGATATTGCTGAAATACGAAACTACCGTGATGGATGATGTAGTCAACCTTCAGTAAACTTGTTACTCCACAACATAGTACCAGCTATTTGAGATCACCGAGGAAAATCAGGTATATAAGTTCGACCTCGATTCTACATTTTCCTACATCTTTGACTTCAAATCTCGCCTTTTTTTTTGAGCAAATCATTCACAAACTCATTGCTTTCAGATCTGAAACATTCTTAGCCGTTGCTGTCAAATCACGAATATTTTTAGTTTTACAAGTTTTTTTTGGATACAATGTGCTTTGGATTCAACCCACCAGACACCAGATCTCCTTTGAAAGACATTGTTTGTCCTCCAGATGATAGTATGCAATCCAACCATGTTTCTTCTGAGACCAAGAACAACAGATTTCGAATTCGAGAGGAGATTTATCGCAAAGTGATGTATTGTTGGAAGAAGTTTTCAGTTTAACTGCGTTCAGTGGACTAGACTTGTATAGATTTGTAAATTAGGACAAGATATGAAATTTCAAGGACTTTAAAATATTAGTGTAAATTAGTAGAAAGTTTATTTTTCAAAAAATAAAATAATTATTTTATTTATTTAATAATTATTTTATTTATTTATTATATATTTATTTTATTTATTTATTATATATTTATTTTATTTATTTAATATTTATTTTATTTATTTAATATTTATTTTATTTATTTAATACTTATTTTATTTATTTAATACTTATTTTATTTTTAAAAATTTCTTTATTTAATAATTTTATTTAATATTTTATTCAACATTACGCATCAAATGACATTACGTTAGCTAAAATGAACTGACGAAATTTGATTTTTCGACGTTTTCTTTTACCAACAACTACCAAAATGCTTCACGACCTACCCATTCTAGAAGACTACGATGTCTCTCCTAAAACAGGATTCTTACCTGAACAACTCCCCGTCCAGAAATTATCAGACCCCTACTACGCACCGTGGGAACGAATAATCTCAAACCTCCCAGCCTTAATCCTCACTCGCAAAATCAGAAGCCTCGTAGACAAACTTCCAACCCTCTCAACCAACCGATTCGCCTCCGAACACGAGTGGCGAAGAGCTACCTGCATCCTCGCCTTCATGTCCCACGCCTACGTCTGGGCCGGCGACGCTCCCAAAGACCATCTCCCTGAACAGCTCGCCACGCCCTGGGACCAAGTCAGCGACCACTTCGGCCTCCCGCCAATCAGCAACTACGCCGGCGTCTGTCTGTGGAACTTCAAGCTGCTCGACGAGTCCGCAGACGAAAACGGGAACCTCGACTACTCGCTCGAAAACCTCGCTACCATCGACACCTTCACCGGGTCCATCGACGAAAGCTGGTTCTACCTCGTCAGCACCGCTATCGAGTACCAAGGCGCCCCCTGCCTGACTACCGGACTTGCCGCCATCAAGGCCGCGAGAGAGAACAATGTCGACGGCGTCACTCACAATTTGCAACTATTAGCTCAAAGTATCGACGCACTGACTCCAACTCTAATGAGACTATTTGAAATGTGCGACCCCCATATGTTCTACTTCCGACTGCGACCATATCTCGCTGGCTGGAAAAACATGGCTGATGCTGGTCTGCCCAACGGTGTCAGGTATGGTAAGGACCCTGCGTATAGACAGATATCTGGTGGCAGCAACGCCCAAAGCTCTCTAATCCAAGCTCTGGACATAATTCTTAACGTCCAGCACTACCCCACGGGGCACCGTCCCAAGTCCGAAGCGCTACCTACCGAGGCCATTGACACTTCTGGCCCACCAAAGCCCCCCGTGGAAAACAATTTCATTCATGAAATGCGCAAGTACATGCCCAGAAAGCACCGCGAGTTTCTGGAGCATTTGACCTCTGTCGCCCACATCCGGCCTTTTGTACTGGAGCATGGCAAGGCCCATCCTGAACTGGTTCTGAGCTATGACGCCTGTCTTGCTATGCTGAGAAACTTTAGAGACAAACATATCCAGATTGTGTCCCGATATGTTATTGTGCAGTCTCAAAAGGCAAAGAAGATGAAGGGCAACTTGACCAAGCGCGAGGGCCTTGCGACGGCAGGCACTGAGAGCGATAAAAAGGTTGAACGGGGTACTGGTGGAACAGCTTTGATTCCTTTTTTGAAGCAAGCTCGTGATGAGACTGGAGATCCTGCGGCAGGTTCTTGGGGTCGACGGATATTGTCAGAGACGAGAAAGCGGCCTTTTGGTCAGGATGAGAGTGTCAAGAGTGCTAAGATCAAGGCTGATGAGAAGGTTGGGTTAGCTGGTACTTGGGAAGGAGGGAAAGAAGAGGGTATTCCTCATTGGTGAGTGGATGATGGAGTTGGATGGAGTGGACGATGGAGTTGGATGGAGTTGACGACGGACAGTTAACGGAACTGTCGATGAAAAACAGTTGACGGAACTGTCGATGAAGAACATTCATGTAAATATTTAATGAGCAAAGTTGAAGAATATGCTGCACAAACTAATGTTAAATATGCTTAAACTGATGTTAAACTGATTCCTTAGGTGATTCAAGTATCGCCTCCCATCTGCTCTACTCTATTTACTCTACCGCCTTTCTACCATCCTACCATCCTTTTTATTCCTATTCTCCATTCCTATTCCTCTTCCTATTCCCCTTCCTATTCCTACTCCTATTCCTACTCCTACTACTACTCCTATTCTTTATTCTCCATTCCCTACCACTCCACACTCTTCCAGCCACCCCACGCTACATACTAACGATTACTCAGCACTGATTCAGCCATTTGCCACTACCCACAAAAAACAAAAGAAACTCAGATTAACGTTTCTGGCTCTGACAACAACTCGCATTTTATTTCATTCAACTCTGTTTCACCTTTCTTCCTCCATTCTCGCATCTTTGACCATCACGAACATTCCTGCATTCCAATGTCGCAACCATACCAAGCGCTGGACCCGTCCAGAAACCCAGAAAACACAGAAAATACCCTCTTTGAAGTCCCGTCCGACCTCCAGCTCCAGCCCAACCTCCGAAATAGCGACCCTCTCACCGACTCGTTTTCAGAAGAAAGAGACCAACTGGTTGATGCCTTCAACAACTCAGACTCAGACTCAGACTCCGACTCTGATATCGACGACGACAGAATCATCACCGCTGGCGAATTCCCATCCTCCTCCGTATCAGCATCCGCCCCTACTCCCTCCTCTGGCCTCCGTGCCGGCTCTAGCCAGCAGCAGCTCCTTGCAAACAGATTCTTCAACTTCACCCTGCCCTTCTCATGGCCCCGACGTGCAAACGGCAACCGTTCTGCTCTCACCCAAGCAAACTCCAACGACGGCGTCTTCGCCAACATGACCGCGAAGCCTGAGGTCCCGAACGAAACTTCTGAAGATGTGCCCCCTACTTACGAAGAAGCCTCCAACGACCAAACGCCGCCTTACTGGGAAACTACCATCCTCACTGACTCTGGCTTTGGCGACGAAGTCTTCATTGACGGCCTCCTCGTAGGCACCCCCTTCAATTTCGTCTGGAGCATGATGGTTTCTTCTGCCTTCCAGTTCGTAGGCTTCCTCCTAACTTATCTATTACATACCTCCCACGCCGCCAAACAGGGCTCGCGCGCTGGTCTCGGCTTCACCCTGTTTCAATATGGATTCTTTCTGAAACCTGAGGTAGCTACCAGAGAAAGCGGTGTTCCTGTAGAAGAACTCAAGCCCGAAAGTCCCAATGACTATGATATTCAAGATCCTCAGGACTACAATCATCATTCTGATTCTGATGCTAACGCTGGTGTCGGTGGTTTCCTAAGTGGCGGAACTCCTGGCGACAATTGGATATCCATTGGTTTGATTTGTTTAGGCATTCTCATCATCTTGAAAAGTGTTTTTGATTATAATCGAGCACGCAAAATGGAAAAGGTCATTACTCAACCGAGCACAGTATCAGCGCCAACTCTACCAGCAACAAGCAATGAAAACGATATGGTTTAATTCGGTTTATCATATATTTTGCTTAGATATCCTGCTTGTTCTTTATATTCATTGTTTTCTCTTCCCTATACAGTATTGCTTTATGTTTTGTAGCAAATTTCATTGTTTATTTTTTACTGAATTTGTATGAATCCAGTTTCTGAATGAGTTTAGTGAGTTCAGTGAATCCAGTGAGTTCAGTGAGTTCAGTGAGTTCAGTGAGTTCAGTGAGTTCAGTGAGTTCAGTGAGTTCAGTGAGTTCAGTGAATCCAGTGAGTTCAGTGAATCCAGTGAATCCAGTGAATCCAGTGAATCCAATACTATTCCAAATCTCATTTCACATTCCAATTTCTGCTAATCTGAATCTGAATCCAACTCTTGTTCCTTCACTGTTAATGATGAATTCGTAGTAGCAGGCATTGGTACTGGAACATCTTCAAACTCATCGTCTTCTTCATCATCATCCTCATCCTCATCTTCCTCGTCATCTGATTGATTCTGCTTAGCATTCAACTTTGCAAAGAACTCGTCAACTGCACTCTCAGAATTGTTATTCCCACTATCCCCAGTATTGGTATTCCCATCGTAAGAATTAAACCCATCAAATTCAACCTTTGCCTCCTCCTTGATACCATTACTAGTCGTCGGCCCACCGTCATACATGTTTTTACCAACCGTAGACTCCAAATGCCACGCAGGAAGTGCATTCTCTTCCTTCAACCTCATCTTCTCCTCCTCTTGCTTCTTCTCTAACTGTAAAGTCTCGGAGTTCGACGTGATATTGACTTGCAACGACACATTGTTGCTCGTACTCGACGCCGGCTGCGCGTATGCGATATTCGACGAAGAGTAGTACGACGTATTGCTACTACTGGCCTTGGTCGCCGCTGGAACTGCTACTGCCAAACTATCTTCAAATGTGTTCTCTGGTATAAATGTATCGTCAATCTTGCGCAGGTTGGCAATAATAGGGTTCAATTGATCCATCAGCCGGCGCAGCTTCTCTTGATTTGCCTTACTTTCCTCTGAGGTATCGTCTTCAATCAAGCTCGCTCCACAGTCGTCACATAGAAAGCTCATTCCATCTGGACTTTGACATGAAATCACCTCCAAAGGCGTATATCGCCGCCGACATTGTGGGCAAACGTATCCCTGAGGATGCGCATCGTTCTGAAGCGTCGTCTTTACTGACTGAACTGTGCCATGCAGTTTCCATTTAATAGCATCTATCGTCTCTGTGAAATGAATATAGTAGAAGGTTTTTTGTCTCAGCATCTGGTTGTGCGGATGGGGGTTTGAATCGTCTTTCTGGATTTTGTCGCTCAGTAAATGATCTTGCTTAAGCTTGGAGCAGTGGGCTCTAAGGTCCTTTCGTTGCAGCTCGAGCATCTGGGCCATTTCTTCGTCCGTCAGACTTGTATCCAAGTGTTAGTTTGCAGTTCTTCCATCGTTCAAATCACTTACACTGAATGAATAAGAAGTGAGTCCATGATCAAAACACTTCTTTTATCATAGAATCCACGCATAACGCTTCTAATCAACTCTTTAACCGAATCCATTGTGTACCACCGTGATGCGATTTGTAGTTGAAAAATGAGAGGTTTGCAAAATTATGTGAAATTTCATACCCAAATACAAAAAAAAAAAACTTGTTTCATAAGCCCTTCTCCCAAAAACTTCAACAAAGGTCAATATGGATAATGCTCAAGACAAAGATTCTGAATACCTTCGATCGTTTCTTCCAAAGGAATTTGGAAAGGTCCAAGTGAACACTAAAGAAGCTGTTGAAAACAGACTGAAGGCTGCATTACGTCCTGAATATGTCAAATCGCTATCCAACAAGCGTCCTGCTAGCTCAGACTCGGACTCAGACTCAGATTCAGACGACGACGACTCTCAATTTCCAATAACTCATGAACTTCAAATACCTGCTCATTCAAAACCAGTATCCAGTATCTCGTTAGATGCCTCGGGAACCCACATGTATACATCTTCCTATGATACAAACCTCAACTTTTATTCATTTCCTGGCCTCGACCCTTTAGAAAAATCTCCCTTCAAATCGTTCTCGCCACTCGAATCTCACCAATTGCACAGCGTGCTCCTAGGCCCCGCTGGCCTCTTGGTGATTCCGCGATTCTCTAAACCTCTGCTCATAGACCCGGCATCAGGCCTCGAAACAGCGGAGTTCAAAGTTGGCGACATGTATCTGGTAGATCAAAGCCAAACAAAAGGCCATACTGCTGAATTGACCTCGGGATGCTGGCATCGCACAAACCAAAACACCTTCTTCACGACTTCCAGAGACTCTACAGTAAGAATCTGGGACGTTGAGAACTCCAGGTCTCAGAAAAACGTCATCGTCATAAGAAACTCTAAAGGAAAAAAGTGTGTAGTCGAGTCCGTCGCTCACAGTCAATCAACCGAATCAATAATAGTTGGTACCGACGCTGGTGTCTTGCAAATATGGGACCTCAAAGGGCCTCTCAGAAGACCTTCAACAGCCTTAAACGACGCTCATACTGACAGACTCATCAATATCGAAATGTCTCCTCACGAATCAGTCTTTGCTACCCAAAGCCTTGACCAGTCTCTCAAGTTATGGGATATTAGAAACTTGCGTTCTCCAATTCTCAGTCGCAATAATGGTCCAGACCTCGCAAACTCTTTCGAAGACTCAAACTTGTCGTTCTCACCATCCGGATCAACCTTATTGTACGGCTCAACCCATGGACGTCTTCACTTTCTGGATACTTCAGACTTATCTATATCACAAACAATTAATATTGATTCTCCAGAATCTACTGTCACCAGCACGCAATGGCATCCAAAACTAAATCAAATATTCGTTGGCCTCTCAACTGGCCAAGTCTCTGTACTATTCTCACCTGAACGAGGAAGCGTGAATGGAGCTATCCTGTCTGTCTCCAAGTCTGCTAAACGCAAAGCTGGGCTCGAAGGTGGCGTATCTATCTCTGCTGTTGGTCTCGAGGAGGACATTCAGCAACAGCAGGAAAAGTACAACCCTCATCGTAAAAAGGATTCCAGTACAACTGCAAATTCTGGAGTAGCTTCCGACCCAAATGAAAAGAAAGGTAAATCTATCTGGGGACAGCCTGATGAAAAGCATGTCCGCGAAAACGTTCCTTTAAGCAAACTTGTCAAGGAAGACCCCAGAGAAGAGCTGTTGAAATGGGAAAGCGAGGTGAAAAAGAGAAAACTACAGTAATAAACTAATTCTTTATTGTCAATTTCATTTATAACCAATCGTCAATTTCATTTATAACCAATTGCCAATTTCATTTATAACCAATCGTCAGTCTCTTCCATAAACCAATTTTCAGTCTCTTCCATAAACCAATTTTCAGTCTCATTTATAACCAATAGTCAGTCTCCTTCATAAATCAATTGTAAATGTCCAGTGTCATTTTCATAATTTCTCTTCAATCTTTTATCATTTCTAACGTCTTCAGGGTCTATATAGATCTGAAAATCTCTACACGTGACCAGATTCTCATATAAATGCACGCCTTTTTGTCTACACCCTCGACAATACGAACAATGAACAATGATGAGAAAGACGTTGAAAAGAAGCATGCTTTTGCAAGTGTATGTATAGCTATGCTGATTCTCATTGCAAGGTCTAACTCTGTGCTTTAGGTAAAAGACATTTGTATCACCATCTCGAAACATGCTTTTGTGTCCAATGACAGATTTGATCCCGATAGCACTGATCTTGCAAATGAACTAGAAACTCTTTACCACACGCTGCTCAAGCTACCAAAAGATGTCATTGATGCTTCTTTTGCTGATTATGTGTTTTTTCCATTGTCTCATTTGCTGCGAAAGCCTAGGTTGGGTGATCGAGTGACCGAACAGCTCTTAAATGTGTTAACTGTTCTCGTGGATTCTGGTGCCTGGCTTGATCCAAAGGTTCTTGAGCAGTTGATGGCTCTATGCACAATGCTTAGTACAAATAAATGGAACGAAACTGGTGCTTCGGCGTGCGCTGCGTTGAATGCGATTTTCAAGCATGTTCCGCTCAGTGTGTTTGAATCTGCGAATACCGTCCATACTTTAACGGTTTTGCTGGATGCTGCCGTTCGAGGGTTTGAGAATATTGATATTCAAAAAAACAGTTTAGCAGCATTGACTACCTACGCTGAGCGTGTGGATAAGCTCGATGAAGTGATACCTGGCACAGTCTCAGCGCTCACAAAGATTTTGCAAAATGTGAAAAAGCAGAAACGCCATTATTCAGTGGTTATCAAGGCTATTGAACTGCTAAATATTTTACTGTCCAAGGCTCTCTCTGACTCAAGAACCCCCATAGATAAGAAATGGGTGAATGCTGTTAGCTCACAAATTAAAATCTCTTTAAACTGGATTCCGTCTATACGAATCCATTCACGGCCTGAAGTCCGTCAAGCCCTTAATCGCTTGTCTGTTCATCTCTTGAGAATGTGCTCAAAAAACTTGGCCAACTGTGTTCCCGTCTTCGTTGATACAAGCATTTATCTTGCTGACGATGATAGCGAAGCTGATTTGAAAATTCTGTTACTCGGTAGTTCGACTCTATCGCAGGCAGTGAGGGACAGAGTCTACGAATGGATAGAGTCCCTTCCTCGGTTGTTCACAATCCAAGATGAAAATCAAGCTATCGTTATGCTTCGTGTCGTTCGCCATGCTGTTTCAATTCTTGATAACAGTAAAGATTTTGAATATTTCGGTGCCCTAATAATTAATACACTTAAGGACAACCTTTCTGTAAAGGTTTCTGCTAGAATCCTGCCAGAAGTGCTTGCTAGTTCTAAAGAGCTAGTCAAGGTAGCCAACAACGAGTTATCGTTATTGCCATACTCGAATAGCAACTTAATTCATGAAACCGGGCTTGATCTAGTCTATCCTGCTGTTGAAGAAGAAATCGAGTTGACTCTAAAGTACTTTGGCGCTTTAAAAAACTCTGGAAAGTTTTTAGATTTAGAAGCCATAATGATGGAGCTCCAAGGTACTGAATCACCTTCTCAAAAAGCTCTATTGAGTTGGATAGCTGTCAATAGCTTTGAAGGATTGGTATCTACCAAGTCGGAAGTTGATGATTGGCTTGCAATAGATGAGGAGGACACAAAGATGAAAGAGGATATGATCATTGAAATGCTCTCGTATTGCACTGAGGTTTTCACTGAGCCGATTGTTCCTGTACAAGGCGAACTTCAACGGTATCACGATTTGACAACGTGTTTAGCATTGAGAGGAATATCTGCTGTTGCGACATACTTGGGATCACAATTCAAGTCAGAATTAATGGATATTTTGTACCCAATGGTGGATTTGCTTGGTTCTAAAAACGAAATTATTAGACAACAAGCTCAACGGGCTGTTATAAATGTTTCGAACGCTTGCAATTATCCAAATGTTCGAGCGCTAGTTGTTGAAAACGCAGATTATATTGTTGATACGCTATCCGTTAAATTGAACACATTAGAGTTCAGCGAGCAAGGCCCTGCTAATCTTGGAACTTTGGTGAAACTGTCTGGAATAAAAATCGTGCCATATTTAGATGATGTAGTAGGATCTTTACTCACGATTCTCGACAATTACCATGGATACAATTCAATTACAAAAGGGGTATTTGAAGCGTTAGGTTCAGTTGTCGAACAGGTAGATGTTGGATATTCAGGAAAGCTTCTGGAATATGTTGACGACAAACAATTGGCAATTGAGTCCAAGTTCCACTATGTTTCTGCATTTGATGAGTTATTGACTGAACTTGAGAAACAGCCTGAGGTACCTGAATTCGACGAAAAGCAAGGAACCGATTTCATACCGCACGACGGGAAGCCTTTCAAGTCTGAGGAACAGAGTGATAGCGATGACGACGAGGATTATATGAAATTCAAGGAGTCTGAAGTCGACCCTACGATATCAATGAACAATCCAGATGAAGAAGCGCTTGCCAACTGGGCATCGCCTATTCCAAAATCTACTTATACTCTGATAACCCAAATCTACAAGCATTCATGTTTATTTCTTACGCATCCCTCACCTAACATTCGCCTTAATATTATTAAAACGCTACATAGGTCACTGCGTGCTTTAGCAAGTGATCAAGAATCATTTTTACCACTGGTTGCAGACATTTGGCCGTCACTTGTTCCTCTTTTACAGTCTCAAGATGAGCCAGTTTATGTTCAAGATGCGACCAGAAAGCTCATTACAGGATTATCCGAATATTCGGGTGATTTTCTGACTACTCGAATATCACAAATCTGGATGTTTATAATACCAGATCCTATTTCAATGGCAAAGATCATTGAGCACACTCGATTAGAACGTAAGGTGTTGTTTGAAATTATGGAGAGAGCCAAAGGAGAAGAGAATATATTAAAGGCATTAGAGAAAGTAGAGGGTGATGGGGTATGGTTTGAAAGAGCCAAAAGACAGCCTTTTCCTATAAATCTGGGGAAAGCTTTTGGATTTATAGATTTTAGTGTATGAGTTAGATATAATATTGAAGTTATATTGAAGTCATATTGAAGTTATGAGAATATTAACGTTATATTGAAGTTCATTGAAATTATATTCAAGTTATTATACTATATTAATCTACTTTCTTGAATCTGAAAGTTTAATGTTAATTATAGTTCAAGTTAAGCAGTCATGAACTTGTAATAGCTTCATTTGGAAGTTAAAGAGGGTAACTGTGAAAATATCAGACCCATATATACTGGGAAGTAAGTTTGAGAACGATGAAAAATTTTCAAAAATCAGTACAAAAAAAGATTTTTCCACAAGATCTCTTCTTCTTCCTTAACACATCTCCAAGTTGCTTCAGACCTATTACCATAACATGTAAGTCATTTTGATATTGGTCTCGCATGATCTTAACGGCACTGTCCGGAGACATGCGATACACCTTTATTATCCAGCAACGCTGCTTGGAATCCTGCTGTTATACGACAGTTTGGATACCCAAGCAGCCTGAATGACGATATAACACCGACGACATTGATGGAGAACTAACGTTTTGTATAGTAGTAATTCAACATGACTCGCGCTTCTGTTCTTGCCGATGCTCTCAAAACCATTACCAATGCTGAAAAGTCTGGTAAAAGACAGGTCTTGATTAGACCTTCTTCCAAGGTCATTCTCAAGTTCTTGTCTGTCATGCAAGCTCATGGTATGTTATAATCCAAACCTCCTCTCCAAACTTCGAATTATATAACTGGATGGATTGTCTGCAAACAGTCTCTTTCTGTCTTTTAAATGTTCGATATATCAAACTCCACAAGAAAATGCTTCTTACACGTCGGTCAAGTTCACTTTTCATTAAGTTGGTCTAGTCAGTCGTTTACTTTTTCTTGACATGTTAATTTCCGTTGCTTTTAGCTGATGCTAACACGAATATCTAGGTTATATTGATGATTTTGAGTACGTTGATGACCACCGTTCTGGTAAGATTGTTGTTCAACTCAATGGTCGTTTGAACAAGGCTGGTGTTATTTCTCCCAGATTCAACGTTAAGATTGGTGAGATTGAGAAATGGATCACCAACTTGCTTCCTGCTAGACAGTTTGGTGTTATTATTCTTACCACTTCTGCTGGTATCATGGACCACGAGACTGCTAGAAGAAAGCATGTTGCTGGTAAGATTCTTGGTTACTTTTACTAAATATTTTTATAATGTAAATTTAAAAGTTTATTTATTTTTAATGATTTAATGGATGTTTGATTTGAAGTATTGGAGCATTATAAAATGGTACTTTTTACTACTCTTCGGAGCTCGTCGACATATATTTTGAGCACACTTCCTTTAGCCATTCCAATGCCCACGGAGTCTGCGTACAGTTGGTAGGCAGGCCAGTAGACGTTTACAAACTGTGTGACTTGTTCGTCCGTCATTCCTGTGCCCTTTTCCAGTCTCATTTTCTGCTCCTGTTCGAGTCGCCATTTGTAAACGTTGCGAGGGTCGAGGGCTGTTAGATGGATGAGAGAATCAAAGCTGAACAGTGTCTTATAGTGCTGCAGCTCGCGGTTGACGTCCAAGATCTCGTCAGGTCTGAAGGACGTGCTCGAGCTTTCTTGTTCTGAGAGCTCGCGGTGTTGAAATCCTACACACCATCCCTCGAGCAGAAAGACGTCTGCGGGCTCTGAAGAAGATACTGGCCACTGGGACTCGGGCAGTCTATCGCCTTGGCCGTCAAACTTGGACTTGTCGTACACGGGCAGCTTGATTTCGCGCTCGCCAGCTAATATGGATTGCACCACCTGGTTGCCTAGTTCGAGATCGTGAGTGCCTGGGAGGCCTCTGTGTTTGTACAGACGGTTGTGTTTGTGGCGCTGGCCAAAGGCGTCCAAGTCGCTATGAGTGCGATACAAGTCGTCAATAGAGAGGACTACGACGTTGAATCCCCGTTCAGAGAGTCCTTGGTGCAGTTGAGAAACTATAGTGGTTTTACCAATTCCTTGCATGCCATTGATTCCGATAAACAGAGGTTTGCTTGACTTTTCAGTCTCTTTGTGCTTTGACAGCTGCGATTCAATGAATGATATACAAATGGGCAGTTTATCTTCGTTTACCATGGTTTGTTTAGTATGGGGTTTGGTATGGGGTATGGTTTTTGTGGAGAAGGAGTCGCAGAACCATCATGTGACTGGTGTTTTGTCGAAGGATTCGGAGTGTTGGAGATGGTTCAAATTAGTACGGGAGTATGGGAGTTAGTAGGGGAGTACGGGGTTGCAAGTTAATGCGGTAGTTGCAACAGCCCCATTTGCAGCACGGGAGTTAGCACGGGAGTTGCAACAGCCCCATTTGCAGCACGGGAGTTGTAGCACGGGAGTTGCAACAGCCCCATTTACAGCACGGGAGTTGTAGCACGGGAGTTGCAACAGCCCCATTTACAGCACGGGAGTTGTAGCACGGGAGTTCGTACGGCAGTTCGTACGGCAGTTCGTACGGCAGTTGCAACAGCTCCATTTACAGCACGGGAGTTAGTACAGCACGCAGCTCCAAATCACCACGCAATCACCACGGAACTCAAACCTGCTTAAACCCCATCTTCAAACCCATTTGACAGTCTTCTCGAAGCTTTGTTTTGGTTGATGCCCCTGATATATTTTTAAGTTGAACCCCTGAAAAAACTAATCAACAACTCGAAACAAAAGGTTTATATTTTTCTCCTTCAGAATTTTTTTTTCTCTAGTTTTTCTTCTTCCTCACTCCACACTCCTTCAGCATGGCATTCCACAGAAAAACTCACAGTAGAAACAACTCGCTCTACGAGCAATTCGACAAAGTGACCTTGGCCCCCCCTCCAACTCCTCCTCCCGTCAAGCCCATCGTCTACTCCAGCTTTGATATCGAACTCTATACCTACCTCACCAACCCAGCAAACTCAGAAGAATACGAATCCGCTTACAACGAGCTGTTGCAAGAATTCAACGACTCAAGAATCCCATATTACTGCATCGAAGGTCACTTTCCCTGTGCTAAACTCAACTGTGGCGCCGCAGGTGAAGAGTACATGGAATGGAACAAAGCATTATTAAACATACTGGGCCCCTTGGCCAAAGCCATGATTCGCATGACTGGTGAAGATGAAGAAGCCCAAGATGACCAACTGGAACTCATTGAAAAGGTCCTAGCCGACGACGACAACCCAGAATACGCAGAGTTCTTGAAAAAACAGGGCACCTACAAATACGCTTGTCTCGTTCGTGACTACAACTCTCTAATCTTGAGACTCATTAGCGAAAATGTGTCCAACGCTCTGCACAAACTCTTCGTTTCCACTAAATCCTCGGCAATCGCTTACAACTTCATTCAAAAACGTTTCTCTGCAAAGATCTGGACTCAGTCCATCTACCAAATGTCCACTATCCCAACTCCTGTGTCTGGCTACTTGGAACAGTTCTACTTTCTGAAAGAAGGTCTTTACTCAGCAAGACTTGTCCAGCCTTGTGAAGTCCCTGCCATGGAGTTTACCTTTGTGCTGGAGTATTTGAGATCCCGTCGCGATGTGCGCGAACATCCCAACGTCACTGACATTTACCAGAAACTTTTGCAAGCCCATTCAAGCAAAAACACCTTGTTTTTGAAGGATATTGACTATATCATTATGCAAATAGAAATTGCCGTTCGAGAAATCACCCACGAGGAGTCTACCTCTGCTCTTTCTTCTGTCAGCACGGTCGAAGCTCTTTCTGCTCAAAACTCCAATACCAGTTTTGACAACATCAACCGAAAGATTAGAACCAGAGGCAGAAAGCGCAAGAGTGTTCTGGGAACCAACATAAACAATAACAATAACACTCTTATGCGGACTGATAAAGGACCCCAAGGTAGCCAGGGAATGATGAGGCATGACAAGTTTTATGGAGGAAAAGAAAACGTTAAATGATGGACATTGCTGCAATTTTTGAAATATCGTGGTTGGAAAAATCATTTGAGTGTTAGAATAGATTTGGCGAATACTTTTTAAATAATAACGAAGAATTGGTTCCTCCAAAGCCAAAACTGTTTGTTAAAGCATACTGAAGGTCGTCAACGGCAGTAGCTGCATTTTTCACATATGCGCAGTTAAATCCTTCGTCCAAGTTATTCAAGTTCAGAGTCGGTGGGAGAATCTTATGATATAAGGCCAATATTGTAAAGATTGCTTCAACTGAGCCTGCTGCCCCTAATAAATGGCCAATGGCTCCCTTTGTAGAAGAGACATAGACGGAGGTTCCAAACAGTTTCTCAATAGCAGAGCTTTCGGCTGCATCTCCGATTTTTGTGGAAGTAGCATGGGCATTGATATATCCAACTTGTGAAGGGTCTACTTTATTTTGTTTCAAGGCCATTTTCATTGCACGATACGCACCATTTCCATCTTCTGGCGGAGCTGTGATGTGGTGTGCATCTCCAGAGAGTCCATATCCCGCTACTTCTGCGTAGATATTGGCGTTTCTGCTTTTAGCGTGTTCGAGTTCTTCCAACACCAATATACCAGACCCTTCACCCATAACAAACCCATTTCTGTCCCTATCGAAAGGGCGGGAAGCAGTTTGAGGGTCTGTATTTGTAGTTAAAGACTTTGCTCGAGCAAATCCAGCAAATGCTAATGGGTGGATAGTGGCCTCTGCGGAACCAGCTATCATGACCTTTGCCATTCCGTCTCTGATAATTCGTGTCGCATCGCCAATTGCGTGAGCGCCAGTAGTACATGCTGAGGAAGGCGAAACGTTAGGGCCTTTGAGTCCGTATTGGATGGAAACGTTTCCAGCAGCCATGTTATTTAGCAAACGAGGAATAAACAATGGAGATACCTTTCTGTAGCCTCCATCGTTGAACTTTGTGACATTGTCCACAACGTCTTCAAATCCCCCGATACCACTTCCAATGCACACTCCTGTTTCTTCTTTATCTTCCAAAGTCTCTGGCTTCCATTTAGAATCTTGTAGTGCTTCTTTTGCAGCTGCTAGAGCGTATTGTGCAAACAGAGGCACTCTTCTTGTTGAAACTTGTTTGTCCAAATGGTCAGCGGGATTCCAGTTCAAGACTTGTCCAGCAACCGAGATTGGACAGTTTTCAAAGATTGAATCCTTTGGTAACTTTGATATTCCTGATTTTGAAGATATTAAATTTTTCCAAACAGTTGATACTCCAGTACCTAGAGGCGATACGATTCCTAGTCCTGTTACTACTATTCTAGTCATGGTAGAAGCTATCAAGTGAAATATAGATTGAAATTTCGTTTAAATATGTCACGTGGATCTATATTGAGAAGGATTATAGACGAGATGAACTATAAATAAATAAATAAAAATAATTGAAATAATTAAAATAATTAAATATAAGTAAAAATAAATAAATATAAGTAAAAATAAAAATGAAAATAATTAAATAAAAATGAAAATAAAAATAATTAAATAAAAATAATTAAATAAAAAATAATAATAATATAAATACAATATAAATAAAATAATTATGTATTTATTTAAGACATCCTTTGTTAACTTTATTCCAAGTAAAATGAAAAAAAGTCCTGGAATTATATAAATATCTTTGATGCACCCATATAACCATTTAATCTCTTCAATCATCAAAATGTCCATGATCACAAAATACGTTAGCAACAAAATCACGAATAAGGTACGACACCAGAGCTGCATTTGTACCTGATCTAACGATGAATCTAGATATTCAAGGAAACTCTCCAAAACAGATTTGGTGCTGAAGACCCATTCTATGAAATAGTAAGTACTTGTAATTCGAATTTAGCATCTAGCTAACACAAGACAGATTGAAATCAAGAGCTTTACAGGTAAAGCAAAGAGCAAAAAGATTCGAAAATCTCCTCCTACAGAAGGCCTTTCTGACAATGACTTGAAGATTCTTCGAAAAGTGTCTCGTCGGGCCTGGCATCTTGATGTTGTTTTCTCCATGTTTGGGTACCGAGTTGGCTGGTCTTCGCTAATTGGAATCATTCCAGTGTTGGGCGATATTATCAACTTGTACCTCAGTCTGACTTTGATTCAAATCGCATATTATGTGGATGGAATGCTTCCTCCAATTGTGATTCTCCAGATGGTGGGCAATGTCGTTATAGATTTTCTCTTGGGCATAACGCCAGTGCTAGGTACTATCGCAGGTGCACTGTACAAATCTAATAGCCGAAACTCTTTGGTACTGGAGCACTTTTTGAAGGACCGCGCCAGAGCAAATGCTGCAGAAGGGTATTATAAGAGAGATTCGTCCGGGCGCCTTATTCAGTCAAGCATTCCAAAGGATGGAGCAATAGTGAACAGGAGTGCAAAGAAGGCTACAGTGGAAGTTGAGGAGCTCGAGACACTGGATAGTGCGAAAAACAGCATTTACGAGTCAAATTATACTACTGGAAGCTACTCAATATCTGGAGACAATCAAGTTGAAGACGTTCCCAAGCATCTGGATACAACAGCATTGAGCGGAGCAGATACACTGAAGGGCGAAGCCAAGGGAAAGAACGTAAGTAGACGTCGTCGCAATTAGCTTAAGAAGGGTCGCAAGTAAAATAGTACATTTTATTTATCGTTTTTGAGATACATTTCATTTGAGTTTTGACGAGCATAGACAGCAGGAGGAGTGGGAACACCACCTGGATGCTCAATTAGCCTTGACTGTAGAGCCAAAATGTAGTCTCTTAATTGAATGTTTTCTTGTCTCAAGGCGTCGATGGTGTCTCTGCTATTTTTCAATTCAGTGACTTTTGACTCCAAGTCTTTAATGTATAGTTCTTTGCGCTGTCTGAAGGCTCTTTGGGCTTGTCTATTTTGCTGAGCGCGTTTAGTGTTTGTTAGGGGGCGTCCTTGACGGCCCATTTCGTTGATGCCAGACTGCGAGGCCGCAGAGACTGACGGGGTATTTGAGACTGAGGAAGAGGCTGGACTGTGGTGGTCAGACTGGCCTTCAGCAGAGCCGGCTTTAGCTTGCTGGGCCTGTTGCTGGGCCTGTTGGACTTTAGCGACGGCGAGGGCGGCATGGTCGCCGTTGAAGCCCGAGTCATCAGAGGCAGCGGAGGCTACAGCGTGAGATTGGCTAAAGGAAGGGTCAATGCTGGTATTTGTGTCGATTAAAGATTTATTGTCAGCGTCGATAGCTTCGACGCCGGTCCAAGAGTAGTTATTATGGGACATTCTAGAAATGTTAGTAAGGTGTCCTGAGGTTGTATCTTTTGGAATGGGTAGTGATAGTTGATGGTGATAGATGGTGATGGTGATAGATGGTGATGGTGATGGTGATGGTGATGGTGATGGTGATAGATGGTCATGGATGGATGGTCATGGATGGTCATAGAATGGATGGTCATAGAATGGATGGTGATAGATGGTTAGTCCTCAATGTTTAGGACCTTTGAACTTCTAGTACAAACCAACGGACCATACTCTATCAAACACCACCATCAACCATCATCACCAACTACCACCAACCACCAACCACCATCAACCACCAACCACCAACCATCAATCACCAAAATCTTAAGCAAATCTTTCATAATCGATGCTTAGGTGAGAAATGACAGTCAGCGACAGCAGAGGCTTTCATAATCATGAATCATCAACCTACAAAAACCCAAAACGAGAAAGAATTTGGGAGGATTCCAGACGATGCCTGAGTCTTCCCCAGATCCAAGAATACCAAGCAGAGAGGTGTAGCACTTACGTAGATAGCTGTAGACCAGTCTTGAGATGGATGCGTGTAGTTTCTTGAGAAGACAAGTTGGATAGAGCCAGAAAAAAAAGATGGGAAAACTGATTAATGACAGCTTTTCAAGTTATGTAATGATTGGTCAGAAATTAAATAAATTGTTACGTGATGAAAATTACTCAGCATCGAGTCTGAAAGTTACTCAGCAGTCGTTCTGAAATATACGTTTGCTGCTGTGTAAATCTGGGTCTTCACGTGATTTGAAGATGAGATATGGGATGGGCATTTAGCAGACATAGAAGGAATATGAGGGATGGAGGATTAATATTGAGGGTTATTAAGACGATTGACGATTGACGATTGACGATTGACGATTGACGATTGACGATTGACTACTGACTATTGACTATTGACTACTGACTACTGACTACTGACTATTGACTGTTGTTGACTGTTATTACTACTACTACTACTACTACTACTACTATTAACTTAACCTAACCTGAAAATTTCTTCCTCCTACATCTAACAATGTGCGATATCATTGAATATATCTACGAAGTTATTGGCGAAAACGCCGACGTTTATCCCTATGCCACATTAATTATTGTGGGCCTGGGTTTAATTGGCGTGTTTAAAGTGAGTTTGGCCATTCTGAGCTACTCGTACCTGCTGCTCGAGCTGTTTGTCCTCCCTGCTACGAACTTTCAAAAGTATGGCGCGAAAACCGGTGCCTGGGCCGTCATCACCGGTGCTTCTGATGGGATTGGCAAGGAGTTTGCGTACCAACTGGCCAAAAAGGGTCTGAATGTTTTGCTTGTTTCCAGAACGGAGTCGAAACTGGTCGCTTTGGCCGAAGAAATCGAGTCCAAGTACAGAGTCAAGGCCAAATACCTCGCGTTTGATGCCAGCACCGACAAGCCTGAGAACTACAAGGCGCTCAAGGCCATTGTCGACGATTTGGACTCTGTCACCGTTCTCATCAACAACGTTGGCCAAAGCCATTCTATTCCTGTGCCTTTCTTGGAAACCTCCGAGGAAGAGATGGAGCAGATCATCACCATCAACAACACGGCCACTCTTAAAATCACCCAGGCTGTTACTCCCAAGATTGTTTCTTCTGTCAAGGCTTCCAGGGCTGTTTCCAAGGGCCTTATAATGACGATGGGTTCTTTTTCTGGTCTTACTCCTACTCCTCTTCTTGCTACGTATTCTGGCTCCAAGGCTTTTCTTCAGGCCTGGAACAATGCTCTTTCTGCTGAGCTTGCGCCTCAGAACGTTGAGGTTCAGATTGTTCTTTCGTACTTGGTCACTTCTGCCATGTCCAAGATTCGTCGTACTTCTGCGCTTATTCCCAATCCCAAGCAATTTGTGCAAGCGACTTTGAGAAATGCTGGTACGAGAAGAGCTGGTGCTCAGGAGAGGTTTGCTACTTTGACTCCATATTGGTCTCATGCTTTGATGCATTGGTGGATCAATTCTACAGTTGGTGTTTTTAGCAAGTTGGTTATTGGTATCAATTATAAAATGCATGTTGATATTCGCAAGAGGGCTATAAGAAAAGCTGAGAGACTTGCAAAGAAGGATTAGGATGAGTTGGTTGTTGGATGGTTCTTCAATGGTTCTTCAATGGTTCTTATTGAATGATTCTTATTGAATGATTCTTGTTCAATGATTCTTTGGTGATTTGTGATTCTTTAGGTGATTCGTGATTCTTTAGGTGATTCGTGATTGCTTAAGTTGATTCTTGAGTGCTCAGTTGCTTCTTGAATACTCAGTTCCTGATTCTCAAGTTGCTTCCTCCTCCTCCTCCTCCTCCATACTACGCCATATAAATAAACCTGTCTCAGTTGAAATTTCACGTAGACTTTTGACAGGTAAAAAAATGTAAACAATAATCCCAAAACAGTAACAAAACAACAACCACCATACTTGTTCTTTCGTCCTCAAAAACTTTTTTTCCTACTTCTTCCAGCCCTCCATCAAAGAGCTCCATCCCCTTCAACTATCGCTCATTTCTATCATGGGAGACCTCTCAGACTATACAAAACTTGAAAAAGTCGGCGAAGGTATGTATTTTCAACTTTTCTCACGTTAACTCAACGTTAACTCAACGTTAACTCACCTCACCTCACATCATCTAACAATCCTCCAGGTACTTATGGCGTCGTCTATAAAGCTCGCGATATCAAAAATAATAACAGAGTCGTGGCCTTGAAAAAGATCAGACTCGAAGCTGAAGATGAAGGTGTCCCCTCCACCGCAATCAGAGAAATCTCACTACTAAAAGAAATGCATGATGAAAACGTTCTATCACTACTCAACATTGTTCATACTGATGGCCATAAACTATACCTGGTGTGCGAGTTTCTAGATATGGACCTGAAAAAATACATGGAAGCAATACCCTCAGGCGTCGGATTGGGCGCCGACATGATCAAGCGGTTCATGGTCCAGCTCGTCAAAGGTATCAGATATTGCCATTCGCACCGAATCCTGCACCGCGACCTCAAACCCCAAAACTTGCTCATTGACAAAGAAGGCAACCTCAAGGTCGCTGACTTTGGCCTCGCCCGCGCCTTTGGCGTGCCTCTGCGTTCCTATACCCACGAAGTAGTCACATTATGGTACCGAGCACCGGAGGTCCTGCTAGGCAGTCGCCAATACTCAACGGGCATTGATATGTGGTCAACTGGCTGCATCTTCGCAGAAATGATTACCCGCAAGCCTCTGTTCCCAGGCGACTCTGAAATCGACGAAATCTTTCAAATCTTTAGAGTCCTGGGCACTCCTAACGAAGATATTTGGCCTGGCGTTACAAATCTGCCAAATTTCAAGACTACCTTCCCGCAGTGGAGTCGAAGGGATATCAGAAGACATATTGGCCCTGGCATAGATGAGTGCGGTGCAGACTTATTGAGCGGGCTCTTGAATTACGATCCTGCCCTGCGAATCAGTGCTAAGCGAGCTTTAACTCATGCTTATTTCATGGAGTATTCAGACCAACAGCAGCAGCAGCAACAACAAGGCAGAATGGTTGGGTTTGGCCAGCCTGGTTTAAGAGTATGACAATATAATGTACGAGAGAAATGATGAATGAATACTTTTTGTAGGCTGTTATATATTGTAAAATGTTCAAATACAAACACTACAATTCATCTACACTTTCTTAGCTTCAACCGGTGCTGGAGCAGGCTTCTGTGCCTTCTTCTTGGCTTCAAGCTCTTCTCTCCATTCAACACCCTTATATATCAATACAACTACCATGCTCACTGAGAATAAATCAATCAATGCAAGTCCCGTAAAACACCATCCAAAAGTCATTTTTTCAACTAAAACATCAATGATAAATGACGATATAGCAGCTCCCATGTTTCGGAAAAATGAAGCAATGGCCACTAAACTAGCTGGCAAACCAGGCGAGCATTCGGTCAGATAGGTCGTGTTTGTGACAAACACCCAAGTCATACCAAAGCCTGATAAAAATGTAAATACCAAAACAGCAGCAACATGCTTATGAAAGTGAATCATCCATCCATATCCCATTATACCTCCCATGGAGAGAATAACGCCGACTATTTGGATGGGCAGTCGCTGTTCAGGATAAATCTCGCGATCTGGATGCTTCTTCTTATACTGAGCACGTAGACGATCAGAGATGCGACCACTACTCAGCGACCCAAGCACCAAAGAGCAGCCAGGAACCAAGTAAGCAGCGCCAATCTCAGCAGTTGTGAATCCGTAATCCTGCTTCAATCGCTGAGACAAAGTGACTGCAATACCATAGTATGTCGCAAATAGCAGACCCGCGTTGACAGAAACAAGTGTAACTGGAGCATACGCCATGAGCTTTAAATATCCCGTCAAACTTGGCTTTGGAGGACGAGGGTACCTCTTGTCGTTTTCTTCAATGAGTCGCTTCTGTTTGAACTGAGGTTTGACAAACCACTTGGAGTCTTTGTAAACTTCGCCGTTTCCAACTAAGCACCGAAGAGTCTCGGGGAGTCCAAAAAGAATAAGCAAGTAAATAACTGCTCCGACCAATGCGAGAAACCCGAAAATCCATCTCCATTGACCGCTGGAACCAATTGCACCACCTAGAATAGGTCCCAGGACAGGACCTAACTGTGGCCCCAGCATGAAAGTTGCAATTGCTTTACCTCTATTTTTCGGCTCAATCGTGTCGGCCACTGTGCCAGCTCCGAGACTCTGGACGCTACTTGCACCAAAAGCCATGACAATTCTCAAAATATAAAGAGCAGCTATGTGTTCGGGCACAGCAGCCAGCAAGACACAAGACCCGATGAAGATCAAAATAGATATCAGATAAAGGAATTTTCGTCCACCAAAGTCGGCCATTGAAGCCCAAAGAAGAGGAGCGAATGCAAAGACGATCATGAATACTGCGACGGTTCCATTGATGACAGACGCGCTTGTTTGAAAGTCTCTTTCAAGTTCTGGCAAGACAGGTAGATAAATACTTCCTGCTAGCGGACCTAAGAATCCTGCAGCGGTGACGATTCCCAGTATGAAATGTCGACGGCCTGGAGAAAATGCTGAGTATGGGGGTTTCGGAGGACCTGGAGATGCTTCTTTCTCGAGAATTTGATTTGATTTTTCTGTCGAATTTGGCGACTGAGCTGATACTACAGCTGCTGGAGGATCATTGACCAAAGTTGATGAATTTGTATTATTGTTGATGGTGTTTCCACCATTTGGATCCATAGTTTGGACATCTCCCACGCCCATTATAAGCAGTAGTATTGAAGTCTTCAAAGAGTAGAATATCTAGAAGCCTTGAAGAAGTAATATGATATCTACAAGTACAAATCAAAGCAAAAGCGATTGCAAAACAAAAAATCAAGTACAAGGAAATATATGAATATATAAGGTAAACCGTTGTTTGTGTTAGATGTTTATAGTGATCTAAACTGCTCGAAAACGAGTCAAGGGCAAAAAGAGCTCTCCCGTGCGCAAATTACTTGTAGTACTACAGTTTATCAGTGTTTTCGAGATGTATTTAATGCCCATAGTTCCTTCTGTGTTAAACCTTCGTTTACTGGAATTGGCAGCGGAAAGTTAAATTTAATGGAAAAAGAAACATTTACTCGATAACGAATATAGAATGAAAACATTTTGAATCAAGTTTATATTGTGAACTTACCTCCACTTTTTAGATATAAGGTTTAAGAATCACAAATACAATAAAGTAAATAAATTAAATCAAAAATAAGTCAAAATAAAAAAACAAAATTCAAGTCAAAAAACGAGTCAAGTTTAAGTCTAAACAAAAATGAAAAAAATAAATTAAAATAAATGAAAATATCAAAATACAATATATCAAAAATAAAAAATGAAAATACTTTTAAACCATTTCTTAAACTTTTTGATTCAAGTTCTAATTGACTCGATTTTTGCTCAATATTTTCCTTATAGATGTTTTCTTGATATTTTATAGATATATAAATGATAAAAATGATATTATATATATATAATAATAGTATTGGTTCTATTATCACTTTTTTATTTAATAATTTTGATAATACTATATATATATATATATATATATATATATATGATATTCCGCAAAGATATTTTATAGATATATAAATGATATTCCGAAAAGATATTTTTTAAATATTCTGAAAACATATTTTTTAAATGATATTCTGAAAACATACTTTATAAATTATATATAAATGATTTAATTTAGATATTTCATAAATGATATTACTTACAAACTTCCATATATATATATATATATATATGATATAAATGATATTCCGCAAAGATATTTTATAGATATATAAATGATATTCCGAAAAGATATTTTTTAAATATTCTGAAAACATATTTTTTAAATGATATTCTGAAAACATACTTTATAAATTATATATAAATGATTTAATTTAGATATTTCATAAATGATATTACTTACAAACTTCCAGCAATCCATTGTTCAACCATTTGAATCGAATTCTCTGGCTGATCATGAGGAACCATATGGCCAGCATCATAGACTCTCAAAAAGGTCAAATTCTTAGCCTTCTTCTTCTCTCCAACAGGCTCGCCAGTTTGTTCACTCAGCCACTCGGTTCTGTTTTTAGAATTATAAACATCCTGTCCAGACCATTCCAACTCCTTCAACCATAATTCCTGACCTACCCAGTTGCAAATGAAATCCTTGTCTCCAGCATAAATCAAAACTGGAACACCTCTCTCAAGCACAGAGGCGACATCATCTTGGAATGGTTTGGCACCATCACCAGTGGCTGCAAATGATGTACCCACAGAATCTGAACAGTCTTGGAAATTGGTGGCTTCAGCTCCAATTGCGTTCTGAACTTCCGCAAGATTCAAGTACTCTTGAACATAGTCCAAGCCCTGGTAACAAGTGCTGGAATTAGATTCGCAAGGACCCCGAATATCATAAACGTTCAAACCAGTTTCAATATACGGTGCCAGCAAAGTGTTATCAGCAAGAGTAGCAGGAATACAAGCAAACGGATTTTGGAATCTATAGCACAAACTGGTCAGGGCCTGGACTGCGGGCAAGTTGTTATTGTATCTATCGCATTCCTCTTCGCTGAGAACGCTCTTGTAACCACCCTCACCACAAGCCATCATTTTGTATGAAGGAGCTTGTCTCAAGGGATCGGTAATTCCATTGCCAATGAGCAGCGATTCAAGCTCAAATCTGCGCTCTGGATGGCTCAAGATTTCAGTTGCAATAGCAGGAATGTAGTGGCCAGCGTAGGACTCTCCAGAAATGTGCAAACCGTTATTGTACTTGGGGAACTTCTTAAAGAAGAGTTCCAACAAAGCATAGACATCCACGGCCGAAGCTCTTGAACTGCCGACCTTGCTGTCTGAGTAAGAAAAGCCAACGTTAACAGGCTGGTCAAGGAAGATGACACTGGCATTATTGTTCCAAGAGTAAGGGTTTCTGACTGGCTTCAAGTCTTTGTCGATACTGGCAGGGCCGAGCTCGAAGAGCAAGCCGGTGGTGGAGGAGCATCCAGGGCCACCGTTGAGCCATAAGATTATGGGATCGTTGGCAGGATCATTTCTGGACTCAAAGAACCAGAAGAACAAGTGCTTACTCTCGTTTTCAATGTCCAAGTATCCAGAATACTGCTTGACATCGTCGATACCTAGAGACTCGGGGGTCTTTTTGATTCTCAGTTGGTGGTCAGGCACGTCTTCAGAGGATACAATGTAGTTCCATTTGGAGTCTGACAGACGATTGCTTGGAATAGGATTCAATAATGTGTCTTTGATGGTTTCAGGCCATTTGATACCGTGAAATTTGGCAGCCCAAGCATTGGCGTTTCCAAGGACTTGCTGAGAATTGTCCAGAGAAGGGTTTAGGAGGTTACCCCAAGAAAGAGCGTTGGCAGCTCCAGCTGCCATCAATATCAAAGATGGTTTCATTGTGTTTTTGTTTAGTACTGCTTATCGCAATAAGGATTAAGAAATAGTTGGGATACCAGGACGTTTTATATGTGAATTTGGCGTCAGAACATGCTTAGTGCCGCACAATTGCATTAGATATGATAACGTGACTTTGATAATTGGGACTGTAGTATTGAACTGGGCTTATATTGAGTTAGAATTGAATTTTGAAGTTATATTGAGTATTGAGAATTGAGTATTGATTATTGAGTATTGAGAATTGAGAATTGAATATTGAAGATATATTGAATATTGAAGTTAAGTATTATTGAATAGAAGTTATATTAAGTTATTGAGTTATTGAAGTTAAAACCTATATTGAATAGAAGTTAACTACATTGAATATTGAATATTAATTATTGAATATTGAATATTAATTATTGAATATTGAATATTGAATAATGAATAATGAATATCGAATACTAAATACTCAATTTTCAATATTCAATACTAAATTAACTGAAATGATTATTAAATTCATTAAATCATTCTTATATGACTGTTATTGACTCTTCTTTCTTCTAATAGCCTTATCAGCCTCCCAAACTCCTCTGTCTACCACTGCTCCTACTGTCAAAACTCCTCCTATAATAGAACAAACACTGGTTAAGAAAACTCCAAACGACTTGCCCCTCTGCTCTCTGTTAACAACCTTCATGGGAGAAATATCATATGAGAAATAAACTCCAGGAATTCCTCCTCGAGTATGAAGAGTATGAGGATGATCCTCATCTCTACCTCCTCGAAAACCTCGCTCGTGCGAAGTAACACTATACTGATTCGTCTCAGTAATCGAACCATCAATACGTTGAAACGTAGTCGAGACAACCTTCACAAAGTACTGAAATAAAAAGTATTTAGACTCACTAGTCTTGCGAGTGCCATCTAGAGGATTGGTCAAATCCTTAGCTGCTGGATCATGAACCTGCTCTCCAAACGATAAATGATTAATCAAGTGCATAAAGTTGTATGGCAAGTCCTCCCTGCTGTACAAAGACAAGTCATGGGCATGATGCTGACCATCTGGTGAGTTCACAGGAGAGCCTGGAGCAAAATGGAAATTACCAACTACTTTGTTCACCTTGACATGTCCAGCAATATTGCAGCCTTCGTGCTTGGACTTTTCAACATTCTCCTTAAACTGCTCAAGGTCACACTGCTCAATATTACTGCCATCATAAAAGGCCCAGCCTGCTTCCTGGTAAGCAATTCTAACATCTTCACAAGTATTACAACACCTCTTCTCGCCCTCCGGCACCGCACCCCAGCAAGAACCACAGTAATCAGGACCTTTGTGCTCATATAGAGCCTTTATTCTCTTCTGTTCCTCAGTCTCTTCACCATTGAATGCTACCTCGAGGTTTCCAATACTCTTACCGTTCGCATCCAGTCTCGTTTTTGTCACACCGTGGCTAATGGCAGTCTGTGATTCTCCAGACACATCTAGAATATCCATCGTCAAGATGCTGCACGGAAGGTGAGGAAATGTAATATCAAAGTTGATTAGCAGCTTTTCACCTCTCGCCTTGTCCACCACCAGCTCTGGCCGATACTCGATTCGCCTGTAATCGAGGTACTCGGATATGGTCAAATAGACAATGAAAAACACCGACAGAATCGTCACCAACCCTCCCGAGGCTGTCCTGATTCTGGCATCCTCGACTGTTTTAGAAAATACGTCAAACGACAGAAGGTTCTTTGAAGCGACCATTTCACTACCAAGTGTGTATGAAGATGGATCTGCTGGCCCTATTACGTGGAGAGTTTTTAGGACTAAATCTTAGTAACCTAAGCCCAAACCTTATGTAATCATTTTTGACAGGCATGCTTAGGGGCCTGGGAATACCTGGGGCCTGGGGAATGCCTGGGGAATGCCTGGGAATACCTGGGGAATTAATATATGAGCCGGCGAGCAATGACTGGAGAATTAAGAATTTGAAGCTGGAGAATTAAGCAAAAAATTCGCGGCTAACCAGCTGGATTCCTTAGAAATGGCCAGCTTCCATAGAAATGGATAAATCCTGGAGAAATATAGCGCGAAATAGTGATTTAAATTATTTTAAAAGAATATTCTTCAAGAAATTCTATATTGACTAACCACTATATATCATTTTTATCCGATCAATCCCCACAATATAGTTTGATATATTTTGGAAAAAAAAAGTCTGCCAATTTCATACAACTCCATATCAAGAATGAACCAAGATCATGAACTCCTTCTGGAGAAAGAATCTATAGAACAAATCTACCCTCTGGCTTCTCAAGATGAACTGAAACAGCAACACAAAAGATACTCCGAGTTCATTGACAGATTCCAAGAGCTATACGGAAAGAAACCTGATGTAGGCGTACGAAGCCCGGGAAGAGTCAATCTCATTGGTGAACACATTGACTACTCAAACTTCTCAGTGCTCCCCATGGCCGTTGACACTGATATGATCATGGGCATCTCGTTTGAACCTGCAACCAGCAGAAACAGCGAGATTTCCATCAAACTGGCTAACTTGGACTCTCAAAACTTCCCTAGTCGCGAATACCCATTGTCTGCAAACCCGCAAGAGTTTGTCGAAATAGACCCCAAAGTCAGCGATTGGGGAAACTACTTCAAGTGTGGAGTGGTCGTGGCCCAGGAGTTCTTGGTGAACCACGGTGCTGAGTATAAGGTAGACAAGATAGACTCGCTCAAGTCCTTGAACGTCTTGGTCACTGGAAACGTCCCTACTGGCAGTGGACTGAGTTCCTCTGCTGCGTTTGTAGTCTGTGCTACGCTCAGTGTTCTTCTGGGCTACGGTTTTAAACCAACCCGCAAGCTCCTGACCCAGCTCTCTGTCAAATGTGAGCAGCACGTTGGAGTCAACTCGGGTGGTATGGATCAGTCTGCTTCAGTATATGGTATTGCGGACCATGCATTGTTTGTGACCTTCAAGCCTTCTCTAACTGCCACTCCGTTCTCATTTTCCTCCTCCATTCCAGCAGAGTCCAAAGAAGACCCATTCTCGTTTGTAATTGCAAACTCTCTGGTAGTTTCCAACAAGCATGAAACCGCGCCCACCAACTATAATTTGCGAGTCGTTGAGGTCACGCTTGCTGCTCTAGTTCTGGCTAAGCATTTGGCAGATGAAGCAGGAAAGTCTAATTCTGATCTCTCCGAGCTGCTTCCACCTGATGGAAATCTTCAGGCAGGAACTCTGCGAAATGTCTTGGAGCTCGTATATCCAGACAATACATTTGGAACCGATTCGCAAGCCAATTTTGCCGGGTCTCTTGACAAGCTCAATGCTCTTGAGAAGTTAGCAGAAGAGGTTTTGGGATCTACAGAGGATTCTCCTGAAGGCCACTCAACAGAGACAGTAGCCAAACTTTTGGGTGTTTCGACTGAAGAGCTTGTCAAGCGGTACATGACTACCTATCCTGTCCGCTACGAGAAGCTCGCTCTTCGTAAACGTGCAGTCCATGTGTACTCGGAGGCAGCCCGAGTGTTTGAATTCCTCAACGTTTTGAACAAACCAACTGGTGCATCTTTGACTGATTCTTTAGGTGATATCATCAATAGATCTCATCAGTCTGCTATTGACTCCTTTGAAAACTCACATCCTGTCGTTGATAAATTGTGTCAAATTTCCCGAGCCAGCGGTGCTGCCGGTGCCAGAATCACCGGAGCAGGCTGGGGAGGAGCAACAGTACACATTGTTTCTTCATCCAAGGCCGCAGGACTGGTTTCATCATTGAAAAAGGAGTACTATGAGAAAGAGTTTCCCAATGCTTCTAAAGAGGAAGTAGATGAAGCTATCATAATCTCAAAGCCTGGTAACGGAACTATTATTTTAGTAAATGATTTTTTTTCCAGTGTATAAATATTCAGAGTGTTGTGATTCGAGAGTATTCTGATTGGAGAGTATTCTGATTGGAGAGTATTCTGATTGGAGAGTATTCTGATTGGAGAGTATTCTGATTCGAGAGTATATAAGTGATTTAAGTGATTTAAATGATTCAAGTTATTAAGCGATTAAATGATTCAAGTTATTAAGCGATTAAGCGATTAAGTGACTCAAGTGATCAAGCTATTAAGTGATCAAGTTATTAAGTGATCTAGTTATTAAGCGATCAAGTTAACTGATCAATTTATTAAATGATTTTCAAGAAATTTCAAATATATTTCAGAATATATATTAATACTTAAATACTTGATCCTTTGTGAACCCAATCTCTTTAAGAGTACCAGTCAATTCACCTTGGTCAGTCGGAGAAACTTTAGGACCACTGATAGCCTTATACAAAGGAGGAGGGCCACAGACAAATACCTTAACATTGTTCTCAGTAGGCTTGAACAAAGTCTTGTTTAAAAATTCCTTGGTGATATATCCAACATGACCCTCATTTTTAGACCATTCGGTGGCGTTCTCGGGCTTGTCGACAAAGAAATGGAACTTGAATTGAGAAGGACTCTTCTTCTCAATAGCCTTGAGCTCGTCCTTCAAAAGAATGTCCTTTTCAGAGACATTTCCGTAGTACAAAACCACCTTGGTCTTATCATTGGGGTTTTTGTCAATGGTGCGAATGAGCTGGTAAAGAGGAGCAATGCCAGTTCCACCTCCAATCAAGGCGACCTGCTCGTGCTTATTGGCCTCCCAGGGATACTTGGGGATAGGACCCTTGAAAGAAACAGTGTCGTTCTCATTGAGGCCAAAAATGTAGTTGCCAAACTTTCCAGTTTCGTAGCGCTTGATGAGCAGCTTGAACGAGCCAGCGGTATCAAGGTCAGAGACAGGAGTATAGGGCCTAATAACAGCAGCCTCGCCCTTAGGTTCGTACTTTGCGAGCAAACAGGAGGTGTAGACAAGGCCTACCTTTTGATTTCCAGGGACTTCAAAGGTGAACTCTTTGACGTTTCCAGAGACGGGCTTGATGTTGGTGAGCTTGAAGTCAACCCACTGGTCATCGCCTTTGAGCGCACCATCTTTGGTCTCCAAGGCAATCTTCGAGCTGGAGCTGAAGAAGTAGTAGCTGGAGACAGCGGAGAGGCCAATGGCAGCAGAAACAACGTACGGATTGAAGCCTGAGGATTGGCTCGAGAGTCTTGGGGTCGAGAAGAATCTCAATTGCGCAAAGCTGGGGGCGTACGTAGAGCGCTTGAGGTTGGATTTAACGGCAGATCTGATCATTATATATGAGGATAGAGGAGAGTGGCGAGTAGGAGGAAAGGTCAATTGTCTCACTGGGAGGATTTATAAGGGCCTGGTACTACGAATAAAGTTGTACTATGCTACTACGGTGATGGTATCATTTAGCCTGAATGTCGTGAATTGAGTTTGATTATCACCGTGGGGTGTCGAGCTTGCTGCTGGAGTGGCTTGAGCAGGGCCCATTGGGAGAATGACTAAGCAGCCCTTACCCATTGAATATATAGGGCATTGGGGGAGAAGCTGATTGGCAGGGACGACGTGAACGCCGGAATGGGTATGAAGACAGTTTTTCAATCGATAATGGGTGGACGGGAAGGAGAAGTAGAGGATTCAGTTTTGGTAACGGGTTTGAATGATTTAGGTTTGAATGATTCAGGTTCGAATGATTCAGGTTCAAGGACTATGGAGGCAATAGCTTCAGGTTCAAAGTTGGAGGCTAAAGCTTCAGGTTCAGATGGTTCAGGTCCAAACGCTTCAGACTCAAAAGCTTCAGACTCCAACTCACAGACTCAGAATACTGATGGCTCAAAAGACTCAACTCAGAATACTGAAGGCTCAAAAGATAACTTGGCTCAACTGAAAAAATACGCACAAACTCAACGATTAGGAATATCTCCAGTACCTAGAGTATCGCTAACAGTTCTGACTGCATCTACATACGGTTTCATGTCTGGGTTTCATGGAACATTCAAACTCTCTGGGCTGAGATATCTGGCTCAAAATGCACACAGATTGCCAACTACAAAGGGTGGCTGGTACTTTTATCACAAACGTAAGAACTATGTGGTACTAAAAGACTCTATAGGATCAGGTATCAAGGGAGCTGGTAAGTTTGGACTAGGAGCAGCAGTATATTTTGGAGTTGAAGCGGGTGTTGATGAGCTACGGGGAGGAGGTCAAAACATTGACTTTCTTTCTACGACGTTTGCTGCTTTGACTTTAGGCGTAGGATATGCTGGATTGAAGATTCGCGGAACGCGGTCCAAGATGCTGGCGGTCAGGAATGCTGCAGCGTTTGGATTAGGAGTGGGCTTGATTCAGGATGGTCTGAGATATTTGAGAGGTAATGATATATGGTATTTACCTGTTCATGATGGTGATTTGCAGCGGGATTCATAGATTCGCAGAGGATTCGGGCTGCGGGACTCATAGATTCGGACTTGGTATATTCGGACTCCATACTCAGACTCCATACTCAGACTCCATACTCAAACCCGATAGTCTTATTGAACCCGCCATAGCTTAACCCGCCTCTTGATTGGGCTCGATGACAATTGAATATACGATTATTGGGACATCACGTTATGTTCAATATAGATTGAAAAAAGTTTTTATATTACTACCTTCTCCATTAACCATGAAGAGTATCAAATTTTCAATCGACAAGAAAACAGAAATCGCCCATCTGATCATGGAAGACCCAGAGGATATCTGGTGTGTCTTCAATGTCTTGGAAATGGGCGATATCGTCAATGCTCCATCCTACAGAAGAATCAAAGTAGGAAGCAAAGGCGAAACCCAGAAAAAAGTCATGAATCTTGACGTTAAACTAGACAAAAAGACCCTGGAAAGCATAGAAGATGGAATCATCAGAGTCTCAGGCACCGTAGTCACAGAAAACGACGACGTCCCTCTGGGCTCGCACCACGCATTCAACTTGGTCTATGGTAAATCAATCAAAATCGTCAAACCAATGTTCAACGAACAAGACAAGAAGGAACTCATTGACCTGTCTTTCCCTGAGCTACGAGCAGACGTTGGAGCCATCATCATGCAAGAAGGTATCGCCCACATCTGTCTGTTGAGTGAAAACATGACCCATCTCGTCCAGAAAGTCGAAATCAGTATCCCCAAGAAAGCCGTCATAGCTGCTGAAGGAAAAAACAGAGAAAACGCTATCCAGCGGTTTTACAAAAACATCTACAACTCCATGCTCACCAAATTCAACTTCAATATCATCACCGCAGTCATTCTTGCCTCCCCAGGTTTCCTAGCCAAGGGCTTCCAGTCTTATTTGGCCTCGCGCGCTGCTTCCGATGGCGACGATGTCATTCTACGAAACAAGTCCAAATTCATCGTAACAACTTCTTCTAATGGATACCTAAATGCTCTCAACGAAGTCTTGAAAAATCCTGATGTAGAACGAACACTAAAAAACACTAAATTCGCTGAACAGACAACCGTTCTAGAAACCTTCTTCCGCATGCTAGAAATCAACCCTAATAAAGCTTGGTATGGCCCTGCTCACGTCGAGGCTGCCAACGATTATTGTGCTATTGACACTCTGCTCATCAGCACCAGATTCGCAAAGTCCAGCGACGTTGACACTAGGAAAAAGTACGAAAAAATGATGGACCAAGTCAAAGGATATGGAGGAAAAGTGTTAATATATTCTCAGTTCCACGAAGCTGGCAAGCAGCTCGACGATATTTCTGGTATTGCATGTATTCTAACTGTCCCGCTCCCAGAACTAGAGGACATTGATAATGATGATTCGGACTCTGATAGCGATCAAGAGAGTGATTAATGTACAGCTAAGAACTGCCTCCATCTATAAACTCCAATAATAAATAATCGTCATTCAAGCCTTGCATTTTGAAAACTGAGTAGTTATTGTCTCCGCCAGTAATGACTGCGTGCTTCCTTGATCCCCAAGATACTGGAGTGTCCTGATACCCGTGAACATTCAAACAAGCCCAAGATTCGGAACCAGATGAGTTAAGCACCTTGAAGAGGAGAGACAAGAAGTGATGAGATATAAGCCCATGCCATGTCACTACGGTGATTGAAACTGATTTCTGTCCTAGCCCGCCAGATGCTGTTTCTTCACTTTGACGTAACTCTGTGCCTGGATAATTATCCTCACCTTGACGTATCTCTGTGCCTGGATAATATGGGGTATAGGATGATATATAGTTATCAACTTGATGGTTTGACTTCAAGCAAAACGAATCCAACGCAACCATTTGTGTCCATTCATGTAGATGTAAGGCCCATTCTTGTAAACCCTCTCTGTTATAGTACTCTTGTTCTTTTCTGTCTTCAATAGTACACAGATTTGAAGGAAATGAAAAATCTGGTACTTGTGGGTCAATGTTTTCACGAACCTCGATATCTTTAGTAACTGAGTATTTGACCAATTCAATGGCTCGGGATTCGAAATGCTCTTCAATTGCTGTCTCTTCAGCTTCACCTGTCAAAATAAACCCAAATGTGAGTTCTTCTTTCAGTGTGTTTTCCAGTGCCCATACAAGTCGTTTTCCGTCGCCCTTGTCTAAGCTCTGCAAATCATAGATTTTCCAATACTTTTCAGTACCATATGCGCTGCGTTTTGGCTTGTCAAATTTACCAGTCAAGCCTGCTGTTTTGAACGACTCATGATTCAAAGAAACGTACAACTTATCGTCAACAATTGCAAAGCTGTTTTCATGATCTAATCTGGTGTTTGAGACCATCAATAGCCGGCTTCTGCATCTTTGATCTTTAAAAGGCCCTTCAACAAAGTGTCGTAAAGAGCATGTTACTTCATAATATGCTAAATTATCATCTTTTTCTTTGCAGAACAAGTTCTGAAACATGGAAAGATCATTTTGACCATCATGAGTCGGGAATATAAGCTGAACCTGGGTCGCAAAGTGATGATTATCTATACATTTGACGATTCTGGACTGTTTAGCACCAGCCGGCAATTGTCCAGCGTCCTTCAGGTGTTCCTGTAGGCCTTGATCCAGCTTCAATTTCTTTGGCGCAGACTCTAGTTGCTGGCTTGATTCGCAAGTCAATGCAGATTCAATAGTAATTGTACATCTAGTCTTTGGCTGATTGTTTACTATAGATACCATTGTATTTCTCAGAGATCTCTTTTCGTGTACTTCTAAGTTTCTAAGTCTCTTCGTGTACTTCTAAGTCTTTTCGTCTACCCGTAAGTCCCTTCGAGTCTCTTAAGTCTCTTCGTCTCAAGCCTCCAAGATGAAGTTTTTCAATCGTCCCAAAATCTTCACGTGATTAAATCATATCTCCCAACTGATATAATCATTTATAATATTTCACGTGATGATACGCGATTTGTAGCCATATATTGAAAATTTCGAGCATAGAAGGTCGGGCTTAATTAGTCACGCATCTCTATAGACAATAGTTCGTTCTCACTTACACTCCTATATATATTAGCCAAAGTCAACGATGCCGCTTGAAATAGTAGAGAATGAGCAAGAGAATCCGTTCTCAAAGCTCGTGCAACATCAAAAGTTGGTCATCGTGCCTAGCTTCCAGCTAGAGTCTGGAGATGTCCTTAAAGACTTCCCTGTAGCCTACAAAACCTGGGGCAAGCTGAACGACACAAGAGATAACGTTATGGTCATTTGCCATGCTCTTACAGGCTCTGCTGATGTCGCAGACTGGTGGGGTCCTTTGCTTGGGCCTGGTAAAGCCTTTGATCCAACCAAGTTCTTCATCATCTGCTTGAACTCCTTGGGCTCTCCGTACGGATCTGCTTCACCATGCACAAAAGACAGCGAAACAGGAGAGTACTATGGGCCAGAGTTCCCGCTGGTCACAGTGAAGGACGACGTTCAGATCCAGAAAATCGTTCTGGATGATCTTGGTGTCAAGAGCATTGCAGTCGTGATTGGCGGCTCCATGGGCGGAATGTTGGTGCTGGAATACGCTTACTTTGGTCCAGAATATGTCAAAACAATCATCCCAATAGCGACTTGTGCCAGCCATAGTGCCTGGGGTATTTCGTGGGGAGAGACCCAGCGACAGTCAATCTACTCGGATCCAAAATATGACGATGGTTACTATCCTTTCAACGATCCTCCAGTTATTGGGCTGGGAGCGGCAAGAATGGCTGCCATGTTAACTTACCGGTCGCGAAATAGTTTTGAATCAAAGTTTGGCAGGAACCTACCTGATCCTGCTAAACATAAGGGCGTGAAAGTTGGAGGTTCAGGCCTGGGCACAAATACCGGCTTGCTTAGAGCTCCAATTAACTCATCAGAGGAAAGATGGTTGATACACAATCATGGCCATCAACAAGGACGAAAACTGACTCTAAAGCGCACAGAAAGCGGGAGTTCCAGCGACAGTAGCCCTACAGAGCCCAACAGCAAGAAGAAACCTCAAACCTTCTTCACTGCACAGAGCTATCTGAGATATCAAGCTGATAAGTTTGTAAACAGATTTGATGCTAATTGCTACATTTCAATCACTCGAAAACTAGATTCTCATGATGTTTCTCGTGGTCGTACAGAGAGTATCGAAGCTGCTCTGGCATTAATTCAACAGCCTACCTTGGTCATTGGAATATCCTCGGATGGATTATTTACATTTTCAGAACAAGAGAAACTGGCGCAGAACATACCTAATGCTATTCTTGAAGAAATTAAGTCTCCTGAAGGCCACGATGCATTTTTACTCGAATTCTCGGAAATCAATAAGCTAATTATACAATTTTTGAAGACACATCATCTTCATATTCTTGAGCAGAACAAAGGCATTTCGTGGGAAGAAGCAGAGGAGGAAATTGGCAAAGTCCAAAAGTCGAGTTTATTTGGCGAAGCAGAAGCAGAAGATTTGGATGTTACAAATTGGTGATGGGATTTAGTACTCAATCCAGCCATCAGAACAATCACCAACTATACTATATTTACTTGAAAACGAGTAGCTATATTTTTACATATCTTTTTTTTTATTATTATTTCTTCATTCTTTTTCACTGATTAAGATAGGAACTTAATGCATTCTTGCTTGTCCAATTCCTGTTATATTGTCTTGACACTAGAACCAAGACCATTTTTTGCACTGACTGGTGATTCAGATTATACCAGATCTTCTGAGACAATCTACGAGAGCTCTTTCAAACGCTCATTATTCTTCCATTATATTGATATTATTTAAACTTTGTGAATTCCCTCTTTATTTTTGGGCTAATTCTAAAGCCTTTGGACACTCTTTGTTTTCATTTCTTACTTCCTCCTACTTATACTCCTACTTCTCGCGCCATCAGAACATTCCTTTGGAGCCTTTGGATGGCAAACGCGATAGCAACTATGAGCAACAACTCCCTTCTAATCACCCGCGATCCAACTGACTTGAGTCTGATAGTTCCGGAGTCTCTATTGGAAAAACTTCATGACTTTGTACCTTCTCAGACACAATTATATCTCGACAATTCCCACGACCGGCGTCTCAAACCCCCAGTGGAAATCGCTATTGAAGTCTTGACACTGATATATGATTTCTATACTGAAGCAAACCAGCTGCTATCTACTTTCTATTTTGAAATCGAAGTTAATGATTTTACGAAACAGAAACCAACCATCTCAAAATTGCACAGCTGCCTTCAAGACTCTAATCCCATTTTGACACAGTTAACAGGCATCCTGGACACTATCAGACAGAAAGAAGGCATCCCGGACCCTAAAACACCTTCTACAACCAAAGGCCCGTCCTTCTCTCGAGCAATTCGCGATTACTCTCCAGATAAACAAGAGTGCAATCTAGTTTTATCAGCATCAAACAGGTTGGAGATTACCGTAGCTGAGTGGAAGTCACTTCACAAATTAGCTTTGGAAGTAAAGGAAAGACTAGCCATTGCAGCGGAATGGTCAGAGTTTAACGACGTTATTCTTAATGAAATTGAAGTTGAGCTAAACGCTTGCTCAAGTTTATTAGACAAGTCTCTAGTGAAAGATGAAATTTTACGCCATGATACCACCAATTCCAATCCACGCTCTTCAAGTCTCAAAATACTACACATCCATTTGATCCTGAACAAGTTAAAACATCTGGAAGCAAGTTTAGAGTTTCTACCACCGAGATTCGATCTTATTGAGAAGAAACTTAATAGCTCCTTTCCTCATGCTTTTAGCGACTTGAAGTTGCGGTATACTACTCTGCTTGATAGGCTTCATAACCTTTCCTCTAGAGTCTCTGAAATCCTGAAAGCAATTGGTTCTGATTCTTGGTTCAAGGTCCTACAATCCATCTGCTTGGAAGCTAATCAGTTACTGGTGTTGACTGAGAAATCTTTGAACGACAATATTTCTCATTTACGTGAACTGACCTCATGCTTTGATATCTTGGACAAAGCTAGTGAAGAAAATCTCCTTCCGTCTCCGCTATTAGAACAGAAGCAAGATTTGCAGTACAGATGGGACTCTGTTAGAGATAAAACCTCTATTCTATCATATGTTATTAATACACCACTCTCTTCCAAAGTCTCAACTTCATTAATGGCAAGATCCTGCACGGAAGTTCAAGATGATAAGTGCATAGATGTTCAAGATGGAATGTGCACAGATGGAAAGTTTACAGATCAAGATAAGTTCATGGTTCAAGATGAAAAGTGCACAGCTCAAGGTGAAAAGTGCACAGATGACACTAATCTCAGTCAGAAACCAAGAGATTTGCAAGTAGATTCAATCAGCCGTTCAGCAGAAGCTTTCGATTCAATGAAAGAACAAGTCAAAAAACAAGTCAAAGACTCAATCGACAATAGACAATCAGTGAGAAATTCTGTTTTTCTTCATTCGCACACTCCTCGAAACTCAGTTACTTCATTCCACTCACAGAATCGTAGCAAGCCTGCTTCAATTGATCCCACCTCGAGTCCCTCTGATTCACAATCTTCAACTCTAAATGATATAACGTCCCCTGAAACAACTTATCCAGTTGCTTTCCCAGCACCTCTTTTAAGCCCTTCGCAGACTGAAAGTTCTACTAAATCAGATGGTCCGAGTAGAAACTTGGCTCAATCTCCTGTTGAATCATTGCCAAAAGCTCCAATTTCAAAAGCTCCAAGTTCAAAAGCTCCAATTTCAACTGCTCCAATTTCAACTGCTCCAAGCTCTACTGCTCCAAGCTCTACTGCTCCAAGCTCTACTGCTCCAAGTTCAAACGCTCCAAGTTCAAAGGAAAAATCTAATAAACGGGTTAAAAAGGCTTACCGTCCTAAACTGATTAAAGTCACTGAGCCAACCGTCTCTCATTTAGAACAAGAGAAACGGCATGAAGACACCTCCAAGGAACATTTAGAAACCAACTTGGTAGATAAAACATCTGACATTAAAAGCCCTCCTTCACCAGTCTCAAATGCTGCGTGGCAGCATAATCTAGAGCCCAAGTTATGTCAAACAAGAAGATCCCTTCTTCCTGACATTTTGTCTCACTCATCAACAACAAAGGCCACTTTCAATGAAGAAATTAATGCCAATAATCCAATCTGTCTACAAAAAGATATTCCAGATTCCAATCATGCACCCATAGCTACTCCAATTTCCGAGTACTTCACAAATCCTCCTTCATCACCTCTCAAAATTCATGAAAATTATATCAAATCGCCATACACTCAACCCAAACCTAAAGCTGCATTACCATCAAAGTACAGAGTTAGGTTGAAATCTGTCGTGGATACCACTACCTTTCCAGCTGATCCTATAACCGAAACTGATACCACCTCAGTGCTCGGTCATACTCAAGGGTCTACTGAAGATAAAAGAGCTACACGTAGTTCACTCCAACGGAACTTGTCACAGACTAGCGACTTATCACTGTTTGGAAAATGGACTAAGGGAACTTCTTTGACTGATAAAATCTTGAAACGATCCTCGTCTGCGCTATTAGTTAAAGAACTTGAGCAAGAGACTCGTCTTTTCACAGATATGAATTCGATAATGAGTTCCATCCAAGATGCTTCTGATCCTACCGATAACTCACCTCATGAGCATTCTCAACCCATTGCAGAAGATGTTCAGCCTACACAATCATCAGTGAAGTCTCCCGTTGTAAAACCTCCACCTGTACAAATCACTGAACAGCAGCCCCAACGTGTGAAGCAAAGAAAGCTGGTTGTCAAGAATCAAACTTCTACTGCTTCCAGGCGCAGGTCGCCACAACCTGATGTTCAAACTACAGGGAGGCCTCTCTTGGTTACAACAAATCCCCCAGCTCCTAGACCTAGAATTCCTGAGCCCACTGTAAGACCACCAGTTGTAAAATCTTCAGTCGTGAGATCATCAGTTGTGAAATCATCAGTTGCCAGTGAACCAGACTCTAAAATGGACGTGAACATCCCTCCCCAGGAAACAAATAAGCCAAAGAATGGGCGTTATAGAAGGAAAAATCAAAGCTCTATTAGCAGCTTAGGAGAAGGAAATGCATCTCTCAATCCCACTCATCAACGACTGAACAGACATTCAAGTACCCCAAATACCTCGGTAAGGACATCGGGGACAGCTCATATTCGTCAATCCTCTTCAAGAAGAAACTCCTTACACAATGGCGGCCCCATACTTGTGTCCAGCAAAGATGGCCAAGTTATGTCGAATGCCAATATGAAGCAGACCAAAGGGCCAAAGTTTTCAGAAAAAACTATGCTTACTCTCTTGAAGAGAGAAGGAAAGCTCAATCCATTAAAAGGAATTTGCTGAGACGTTAATTATTTATTATTTTGTACTACTATTTATTTACTATTTATTTATTTGCTAAATCATATATTCATCAAACTTGTTAATCATCAAAACTTGTTAAATCATCATGTTAATATTCTTTGGATCATTGCTAAATCATATACATATTCATATATTTGTATCAAATTTATTCATATATTCATATAAAATTTATTCATATATTCATTTAAACTTGATTCATATATTCGGATCAAAACTTGCTAAATCATATATCCATTGAATTGCTAAATTATATATTCATTTTTGTAATTGGACTTAATCTTTTCTTCTTCTAAATCCATCTGTCATACTTTCACTACCAAAAATTCTAGTAAACCAACTCTGATTTTCTCGTTCATATCGCTCTTGATCATTGAAAAATCTCAACTGTCCATCGCTTGTCAATTCTCCAACCTGATTTCTCTTTTCTTCACCAAGAACCACTATATACTGTTAGTATCTAAACAAATATTGAATAAAACAAACATACATCTCTTATACAAAGCATAGCTTGAAACTATCATCAGTGGAATCCCCAGCATTATCAACTTGACACTATTTACAATCATGGTTAATCGGTGATGCCCAACTCTGTGATCTGAAAGTTGCTCACCTTTGCTGCTTCCGAGGATCCATCGCTGACTTCTTCAGCGCTCTTTCCGAGTCAAACACTACCTTTTGAGCTGGCGATGATTTGGGTCGAGCCATTATACTATACTTTATAATCTGGTTTTTATCCAATACTCAAGTAGACGATGTTGATCATGATATAAATTATGATCGGGTTAGGGTATTAAATTACCAATCTTGGATGATTGTACTAAATATATACAAAAACTAGATCATAATGATGAATTTGTGAGACACAATTCTTCGTAGTAAAGAATTGGAGTACAAATCTCACTACTCCAGTGGATTATAGCTATCTATGCCTACAAAGTTAGCGAGAAATTCACTGTTCCAATGCAGATAGTACTTAATGCCTTGGTAGTGTAAACAACAGCAGTTCAGTGTTTTACACTCAAAGATATTCTACTCTCCTATGTGAAATAAAATCCAAAATCTCAAAAAAAATTGCACTTTCACTTGTAATCATTCAGTAACTGAATATAGTTACTACTTCCATTAGCTTTCCTTAGTTTTTAATGAAATGGGGTGTCTAACAAAGATACTTTGTTGTGATCCTAACCGAGTAAACTCGGTTTATTCCTACAGAGAAGAGCCAAAATCGAGTTTCAAAGTCTTTTATACAACTCCTTCAATTAATACAAGTACACGACTTACCTCAATTTCTTCATATCCAACAGTAGCAACATCGTTGTACGGAGAAACAGACGTAAAAAAGCCCACAATTGAGCTTGGAACGACCCTCACTAACATCGATGTCGCGACTGAAATATTTTCACTAAAATCAGATGCCGAAACAGAGAGTTCTTCACTTAATAATACAAGCTCAGAATCCAATCCTACTCAAATTGAATCAAAAACTCTACCGCAAGTCAATCTTTTAAAATCTATTGAAAACGGTTCAACGGCCAAAAAAGCCGATGCGAGAAGATCTCTGGCTAGTTCGAGAATGCGAAAATTCGATGCTACATATACCAACTCGAAAAAATCGAATTCTTACAATCAGATTGAAAATGAAATAGTGGATAGTGAACCGATATTTTACGACTTTCTCAGACTTGAAAACCCAATGTATGGTAATCTGAAGCCAGTTTCCAAATTGAAGGAAAAATTTCGAGTCTTGGATAATTTGTTAATCCTTACGAATGAACACATTGATTCTTCTGAAGAGCTTTCAGAATTACTTCCATGTCTGTTGAACACACTTATGGATCTATGTAGTATTTGTGATTCTTGGTCTTGGGCGGAAATTTACTTTTATTCAATCATCAGAATTGTTGACACTGCCATGCTTGACAGAAGCCCAGATCCCGAGAATATGAAAAGTAAATGCAACCCATTTGACATTCCACAACTAAAGTTTTTGGTTAATTTGGCTTGCTATCTGTCCAGTAGAATGGCTCAATTCGATCCTGAGCTGGAACCAGATTTAAAGGCGAAAATGGTGAAAAATGTTATTCCAATATTGGTAGAGTTAACTGGCTATCAAAACGATGTTTGTCAATCGCCTGGAATCTGCTTGATGTATATTTTTTTGAGAATTAATGTTCCACTGGTCGAGTTGGTTCACACTACAAAGCTCAAAAGTGCAGGTGGAACTGGGTTGTCTTGTAGCAGCTCATTTACATCATCTGCAAACTCTGTAGAATCCCTCAAAGTGGATTCAGGCACCGTCCCCTTGCTGTACGATATTTACCATCCTGCAACAATTATTAGAAAAATTCCACTGAAGACATTGATACAAGAACATGAGCATGAAGGGTCTTGTAATGAATCTGAAAATACTGACGACTGCGAAAGGTCCCAAAAAAGGGTTTATTCGTTTATCAGAGAAAAGCAAGAACCTAATCAAACGTATATCCTGCGGTTTATGAAAATATTTTGGATAAGATGTGCGGTATTAGGATATTTGAGACGAAACCAGCCTATGGAGCTGAGAAGGTTATCTTGTTCACGACCCCCTAATATTCCATTACAGAAGGATGAGTTGTTTCCCCAAACATATCATCAACTAGTTTTTGATAATTATTATACAGAAAATGATGTTTCGTTGCAGTCACTTTACGATAATCTCTTTGAATTACAAAAGTAAGAACAAAAATTCTTTTTTTTTTCGGCCTATTCCTTATTGTTTTTTGTTAACGTTGAATTTAGCCCGAATGACAGACTTGAAATAAGACAATTTCCATTGATATCAATAACATGTTTTGGATTCCATTTACTAAGGTTAGTTCAACATAACCTCAAACTAAATATTCCAAAACATGTTAAACTGGAATTGTTATTGTTGAAGCTTATAGATTTTCCAGGCAGTGCTCGATCAGGTTCTAAACACAAGGCACTAGATCATTCAAATCCTGATATCATTCACAGTTCTATATCCAAAGACTCAAACTCCGGTGACATAAACAGTGAATTCAGGAAGTGTAAGAGAGGCTCAAAAAGTGGGCTGGTAGGATTCTCAAAGTATGCCTTCAAAAATACGTTTAAAAGCTGGAAAGGATGTATGCTAGATCGATTCTTATATTACGCTGGAGATCCAGTACTATATCCTCAAAAGTACAAAATGTAAATATAGCTTCCAATTGAGCTGACAGGTTTAATGGTCTACGCAACAAAGTAGTGGACAATGAATAAGAATTGGTGATTAGCATTTCCACCATTGACGTATTTTTCAAGCAAAAGTTGTAAAAACAGACCTCACATACTCTTCAGCGTGGGGTAGCATAGATGTACCATTTCCTGCATACTTTTTTCAATGAACTGCAGATATTCAAGTACCCGAAATCCGAAACTTTAATTGATAGTGTACCTACAGCAGCCCTTATTATTCAAACGTTCTATGGACTTATAAATGGTTGTGAAAAAAAAGTAAAACACTATTTACCCCCGGTGTGGCCAGATTTTTTTTTTCAGTTATCAAAGAAATGCTATCGTTCCCTTAAAATCCCCCTGTCAACGAGAGGTTGATATTTGAATGTCTTTAAAAGATTAAAAAATGTTTCACTCAATAAGAGAAAGCCGTATACAATGCCAGCTGCACCGAGAAAGTTAAGTGTAACAACATCATGTCTCAAAACTATTTAAAATCGTTTTACACATTGTGATACGAATTCTGGAGCAACTCAATTCTAAAACACTATATTTACAGTTTAGAATTTCGTTCAACTGAAATGCAGGTATAGTCATAGTTTGAGTCTAATAAAGTGCCAAAGCTCAAGCAGGAAACTGAGGAAATACTATGTGGCTCTCTAAATCAACTTGGCTTCATCGGAATAAAATGGTGAAATCTGGTCATAACACGAACAACACAATAGTTTTAAAAAGAAACAGCTCAGTAAAGCAAAGGATTTTGAATCATGAGTGTTCACTCGATCATTCCACTTAGCCAACGGGCCGTAAAATCTGAATTTCAGATTTTAGAAAAAGATGGTATACAGTTGGTATTCTTTATAGCGAACGTTCAACTGTTGACACCCTCAGTATTTACCCCAGTTATGTTTTTGACTTTTTTGGAAGCCTCTCGTATCTTGTGAATTGGCTTTTTATCCTCGATAAAAGGATTAAAGATATAAACACCACGAGGTACGTATTGAGCTTGAAATAAGGGCAGGCAGTTCCACTTGAATCAATATGAGATTTTATTGCGGCAACCAAGCTTAAATTTTGCAAACTTTATTTTTTGTGTTCGATACTTTTTGATAGATATCCTATTGGTCATTAAGGTTTAATTCTTCTTTGGGAAGTGCAAATCACAATATTGAAGAGTTATCAGTCTGCGTGCAAGCTAATCATACAGAAAGCGATTAAAAAAAAAAGGATTCAAAACGTTTGAAATCCTAATTATACAAAAAAAGCAAAGAGTTGATTTTTTTTCAAAAATTATCTAGACTTTTATTGCAGGCTTTATCTCTATCGGAGAGTGATATACTCCAGAAAATATTCAATAATATACCAATTACACAATTGCAACTCGAATGTAAATGAGTTAATAAAATAATCGTTGAAAAGGTTTTACGGCATGAAAAGTTTCCGCATTACTGAATATTCATTTGGTATAGATTTAAAACATTATTGTTTGTATTTTAGGTAAATTCCGAAAAGGTTGAAATATTTGCTTGTTGGTTTGATCCAACTGTTCAAAAATACTTAGGCAAGCAGGTTTTACAATGCATATTATAGTAGGTTGGAATAAAGAAGAATGATTATCATTCTATAAGCTCAAGACTTGAATAATCCAAGCAGCTTGAAAAACTTACGTGTAGAATTTCTAACACCTTTTCCTTTGAACTTGTGATTCAGGTTGCTTTTTTTCAAAAAAGAAATAAATGTTCCAATAGATAGATCCAATTATAGCAATAGGAGTCAAGGGAACTTTTTAGTCGGAAATTGAATCATTCGTGTAGTGTCCAACTTGGATTCAGGACGCCAAACGTTTTTTTTAATACTAGATGGCCATGGCTTGTTAGCTTAGACATAGATATAGCCCATGATTTAAAAAAAGTATATATATAGAATATAATCCATTATTCCTTGAATCATTATCATCTATATTCACATCAATTTGATCTTTCTTTACTATTCTTCTTGTTTCTCTTTATTTTCATATTTATTTTCATAGTCTTCTCAAATGACTGCATCTGCTTCTGTTGATCTTCCTATTTCTGTTTATAACAGAATTATATCTTTATTTTCTTACGAAAATGAGCGCTTGAACTTCGCTCGCGGAAAACACTCTGCTGAGTTCACTTCTAAATGGTCTGATTTTCAGTCACTGAAATCTAAATCTGAAGGTACCATTAATCAGTTTGAAGTTACTGAATATGTTATTCCCTTTGCTATTTCAACTCATTCTAAGGTTAAATTGTTTGAGATTCAGCTGGAGAAAGAAAATCAAACTCGGGGTATTATTTGCAGTATTCCTACGGAAGCTGAACATGAGAGTGAGTTTGACGCTTGGTTTATTGCTCACATTCTGAATAAATCTACTATGAATTTGGCCGAAAATGAAGCTACAAACACCGAAAAGGCAGACTATTACACTGATATTATCACTGAAATTTTCAACACCGAGTTGAGAAATATTACTGGCGATGACAAGTGGGAAGAACAAGGTAAAGAATACTTCAAAAGCGTTGTTCAATTTTTTACCTCTAGAATGCTTAAGATTGAGACCTGTTTACCAGCTTTTCCTTGCAAATCTCATAATACTCTCAAAGTTGCTGGAGCTGTACCAGATAAGGGTGAAGAACTTGCACTGAGACATCTTGTATCAGTTGCAAGAAAGATCAATGAAGTTTACCCACCTGGAATCAAGATGTGGATTGTTAGTGATGGTCACGTATTTAGTGATTGTATTGGAGCTGATGACTGCGACGTTGATATCTACGGAGGTAACCTTACCAAAATGGCTGGAAATATTGCTGAAACCGAACTTCTTGACTTCATGTCTCTTCCAGATATCTTTTCTTTTAAATCTCACGAATTTGATACCAGTTATTTGGAGACTATGGATCTTCCCCATTATTTGGACACTCAAATCGACGAAAAGGCAGAAGAGTGTCGTAAAATCATGATGGCAGCCTGTCAAACCGATGATTCTATTCTTAGAGGACTCATTGACTGTCAAGATCCCATAAAACTGGCCTTATATCGAGGATTCCGCAAGTTCATGGAGGAGGATCTCGCTATGAACCCAGTTGTTATGAAGATTTCCCGAAAAGCTAAGAAGAACCTCTGTGGAAAAGTAGCTTTCGAAATGATTAAGGTAAGTTAAATTGCAAATTGTGCTCCACCTAATTCTAACGTTTGGAACAGAGAAACGAAGCGTATTCGAATCTTGTTGAGCTTATGTACCCTTTCCATGTTCGATTTTCTATTCACGCTCACAGTAACAGCGGTCCAAAGTTTGGAATTCGAATGCTTAGCTCTTCCAAGTGCAAGATCATTAAGAGTTTGCAAGACAAAGATGCGACACCTGTTTTTGACGATCTTTTGCACATTCCTACTCCATGGCACAACTGTGTTATTAAGGTCAACGATGAAGAAACCTTTTTTATTGGAAAGTCTGAAGTAGCACTAAAAGCCATTGAAAACGGATCTTATGAGGGATCTTGGGTTGAAGGAGACCTTGAGAAAGGTGAAGGAGGATACTTTAGAATCTGGAAGGCAGGCTCACCACAATTTGGTCCTTCTCCAATAGCACCAATTGTGGGCCAAAAAGTACATGCTCTTGCTAATTGATATTAGCCCACTACTTCTTTCGATTATATTAAACTATAAAATGTAAATTACCGTATTTCAATAAATTCAATTCTTATCTCAAACTTTAGGGATCTCATGGGATGGTCAATAAATAAAGTTAATATATACGTTAAATGACAATAAGCAAAATGTTGAATGTTAAAAAAATCTAGTCCTTGTGCACCTTTGAATGCTGCTCATCAGCCATCACCATCATGCCTTGAGATACGCCACGAAGAACAGAGCCAAACATGGACTTTGAACTTGAAACTGCCGCCTGAACGAAATAATTTCTGGATAGTACCTCAGCCGTAGATATTCCAGTTGAAACCATTTTTTCAGACAGTTTGAACTTTCGTTCCTCGCGGGCCAAAAAGACCAGAAATTCTTTAGTATATGGAGCAGCAGTTTTGACTCCGAGAAAAAAGGCTCTCACCATAGCGACGACAAGATGTTCCAATTGGTTCTGAGGTTCATAAGGCGCCGGTCTTTCGTCGGCGTCAGTCAAGGCTCTGAGGACGTCCTCGGGAAGAGACGAGCGGATTTCATAGGTCTCAGCAGAAGTAAGATGATCGGGCATGGCAGCATGTATCAGTCGAGCGAGGGAGTGGACGGTGATGGCTTTTTGGAGTTTGATGTCGGAGCCTGCCGAGGAAGGAGACTCAGATTGCTGGCTGCGCAGAGCCATGATCAGGAGCTGGGAGGCCTGGCGGATTTCTTTTTCTTCTTCGCTCTGGAAGGTGAAATGGGGGATTTCTTCGGCAGTCTCGTAAGGTCTCAGAAGATCTTCGTCGAGCTCGTTCTCATACACGGTGTCAGAGCTGGTATCGCTGGCCGCTGGAGAAGACAGTCCGGAGCTGAGAATAGGCGATAGTATGGTTGAGATGATCTTTGAAGGTGGAAACATGGTGATGTATGAAATGAGAAGGAAGAGTTCAAGACGAAATTGCAGATAGAAAAAGAGGCAAAAGTTTTAGATCACGTGATATAAATTAGCATGTGAAAAGTCTTTGTTGGCAGCCGTTTCGATTAGTCGATAGATTAGTAAAGTTTAGTAATCAGTGAAAGGATCCGAGGGAAGTCAAAGGTCAGTGAGTCGTGGATGGCAGTGGATGGCAGTTGATATTGGTAGACTTTAGTAGCTGTTAAGCAGATAGAAATGGAATGAAAGATTGAAAGGTAAATTCAGGGTCTAGCTGGTATTGAGTTGATCCGACGGGTATCGGGTAGTTAATACGGAACCTACCATTTATTTCATAGTGAAGGCCCGTACCAATTCTAGTTGACCAGCGGTGCCAGATAGCGTTGATGCTGTTGTAGCCTTAGTTCTAGTTGTTCTAGCTTTGATTTTAGTTGTTCTAGCTTCGGTTCTAGTTGTTCTAGTTAACTAACATCTGTTTTAGCAGTACTAAGTGTTTTAACAGTCCTAATTTTTCTAACGGTTCTAATCGTTCTAACGGTTCTAACGGTCCTAATTGTTTTAACGGTCCTAATTATTCTGACTGAGCTCTGTAGCTCCAATTGTTCTAGCTCTAGTTCTAGTTCTAGTTCTAGCTCTAGCTCTAGCTCTAGCTCTAGCTCTAGCTCTAGCTCTAGCTCTAGCTCTAGCTCTAGTTCCAGTTCTAACTCTAGCTCTGGCTCTAATTCTAGCCATAACTCCAGCTCTCATTCTACCTCTACCTCTACCTCATCTAACTCCACTCCAAAACTCCATCTACTCTACTCCTCACTACTACTGATCACTGATCCTCCTCCAACACCCCAATCCCCAAAATTCGCTGCTTCATGCTACTGAAAGTTCAAACTCAAGGTGAAGGGTAACTGAAATCAACAAAAAATTTTCCCCTTTTGAGTCATAAATTTTCATCTTCTTCCTTCTTAACTAACAACAATTAGTTCCAACTCAAACACAATCATGTCTTCTGAATTAACTATCTTACTAGTAGGTAATGGTGGTAGAGAGCACGCTCTCGCATGGCGTCTAGCCCAATCTCCGTCAGTTGAAACCATCTACGTTGCTCCTGGTAATGGTGGAACAGCTTCGGGCCTGAAAAACGTCCAAAACATTGACATCTCTGGCAGCGACTTTGCGGGCCTCGTCAAGTTCGCAGTCGAAAAGGGCGTCAACCTCGTCGTCCCGGGCCCCGAACAACCTCTCGTCGATGGAATTGAAACCCACTTCAGAAAAGTCGGTATCCCGACCTTTGGTCCCTCTGCAAAGGCAGCCGTCATGGAAGGCTCAAAGACCTTCTCCAAAGACTTTATGGCCAAACACAAAATCCCCACCGCTGCCTTTGGCAACTTCACTGACTTCGACGCTGCTAAAAAGTACGTCGATTCGGTCGACCATAACGTCGTCATCAAGGCCTCTGGTCTTGCCGCTGGAAAGGGCGTCTTGATCCCCCAGAACAAGCAAGAAGCCTACGCTGCGCTTAAAGAAGTCATGCAAGACAAGGCCTTTGGCGATGCTGGCGACGAAGTCGTCGTCGAGGAGTTCCTCGAAGGAGATGAGCTCTCCATTCTCGCCTTGTCCGATGGCTACACTGTCGTCGACCTTCCTCCCGCTCAAGACCACAAGAGAATTGGCGATGGTGACACCGGCTTGAACACTGGCGGTATGGGTGCTTATGCTCCTGCCCCCGTAGGAACTCCGGCCCTCTTGAAGCAAATCAGAGAAACCATCCTCCAGCCTACTATCGACGGTATGAGAAAAGACGGCTTCCCTTTTGTCGGTATCCTCTTCACTGGTATCATGCTCACCAAGGCTGGCCCCAAGGTCCTTGAGTACAATGTCAGATTCGGTGACCCAGAAACACAAACCGTCCTTCCTCTGCTTTCAAAAGACACCGATCTTGCCCAAGTCTTCCTCGCCTGTGCTGAAGGTCGTCTGGACTCAGTCAACGTCAAGGTCGATCCTGGTTTTGCTGCCACCGTCGTCATGTCCGCTGGTGGATATCCTAATAGCTATAATAAGGGAGACGTTATCACCATTGATGATGTCGCCGAAAACACATACATTTTCCATGCTGGCACCGCTGTTAACAATGGCAAAATTGTCACGGCCGGTGGCCGTGTCATTGCTTCTTCTGCTACCGCTTCTACTTTGGAAGAAGCTGTCAAGAAGGCCTACGCCGGTGTCGAAAAGGTCTCTTTCGACAACAAGTACTTTAGAAAAGACATTGCTCACAAAGCTTTCAGAGACAGTAATAACGGACAGTCCATCACTTATGCTCAAGCAGGTGTTTCTGTCGATGAAGGTAACAGATTTGTTGAAGAAATTAAGGCTAAGGTAAAGGCTACTCGTCGTCCTGGTGCCGATGCTGAAATTGGTGGTTTCGGAGGTCTGTTTGATCTCAAGGCTGCTGGTTATGAAGATGCTCTCTTGGTTGGTGCTACCGATGGTGTTGGTACCAAGTTAAAGATTGCTCAAGCTACCAACATTCACGACACTGTAGGCATTGATTTGGTTGCCATGAGTGTTAACGACTTGATTGTCCAAGGTGCAGAGCCTCTGTTATTCCTTGACTACTTTGCTAGTGGTAAACTTGAGATTGAGACTGCGGCAGCCTTTGTCTCTGGTGTTTCTGAGGGTTGCATCCAGTCCAACTGTGCCTTGATTGGAGGTGAAACCGCTGAAATGCCTGGTTTATACGCTGGTAACGACTATGACTGTAATGGTACTTGTATTGGAGCTGTCAACCGTGATAAGGTTCTTCCCAAACTGTCCGAGTTTGCTGCTGGTGATGTCTTGATTGGTCTTGCTTCGAGCGGTGTTCATTCAAATGGCTTCTCATTAGTTCGAAAGATTCTTGAAGTCAATGGACTTTCTTACGAAGACAAGGCTCCTTGGAGTGAAGAAAATGTAACTGTTGGACGCTCTCTGCTGACTCCCACTCGAATTTACGTCAAGCCCATTCTTGCTGCTATTAAGAAAGATCTCATTCTCGGTATGGCCCACATTACTGGAGGTGGTCTGGTTGAGAATGTACCCCGAGTGCTTCCTAAACACTTGAACGCAGAAATTGATGTTACCGCATATCCCTTACCATCAATTTTCAAATGGCTTGCACACGCTGGTAATGTTCCTGTTGACGATATTGCAAAGACCTTGAATATGGGTATTGGAATGGTTCTCATTGTCAAGCCTGACCAAGTTCAAGCTGTTTCCAGTGTTCTTTCTGAACAAGGTGAGACTCCTTATATCATTGGTAAGCTCACTGAAGGAAACCAAACATGCGTTTTGCAAAATAAAGATAAATGGTTTTAAATATGTATAAGCTATCGTTGAATTAATTGGTTTTAAATGTATATAATCGTTGAATTATTTTTTGTTTTAAATATATATCGTTGATTTTGATTTTAAATATATTGATTTTGATTTTAAATATATTGATTTTGATTTTAAATATATTGATTTTGATTTTAAATATATTGATTTCAAGTATATTGATTTTAAATATATTGATTTTGACTTTAAATATATTGTTTTTAAATATATTGATTTTGGTTTTAAATATATATACAAATAAATATATCAAGATAAAATAACATCGTTATGAGAGGATCTCTCATCAATGTCCATCTCATCGACCTTGCTCTCCGCTGGTTCAGTAGGAGCTACTAATGGACTTGACATGGCAGAATCGAGATTTTCCAAAGATTTTACTGATTTACCAAAATCACCGAGGGTTTTTTGACCCTTTGATAGTTCATGCTTTTTCACAATACCTTTTGATATCAGATCGTTGAACTTTTCAGTTTTAGGTATGAGAGCTAGCAAAAGGTTAGATATAAACTGGAGTTCAGAGGGAGATCACATACTGCTTAAAAACTGTAGTTGGTCAACGCTAGCTACTGCTTCCGCAATGTCATTATAGGTCATTCTCTTTCGTTTCTCGAGGCGAGTTCGAAGAAGGGCTTGTTCAGTCAAGTATTGAACAAACAGCTCTGTCGCGCTTCCAATCGCGTAGACTGCACTTGTAGAACATGCCGTCACATCATCGTCTTGTTTGATGATTCTCTTGACGCGTGCAATAGGTAATGTAAGTGAATTTCCGGGTGGTTTTTCTTGTTCCTGTTCCTCTTCGTCTTGGGGATGATCGATAGAAGTAGTAGTATCAATCATTGGAATGTCTCTTGGAGATTCAATAGATTCGGTCATTTTGGTGTTTGAAGAGTAAAAAAAAAAAATGGATTCATTTTATTGTGACTTGTCCCAGTCTCAATTTCTCCTTCTCATTTATATCAAGGTCTCGCCCTCATAACCTTCTAAACTATGGTCAACCAGACTTTTAATGAAACAACGAGGTATTGGATCCGTAAACCATAGATCATGCTGAATTACTGACATTTGATTCTGTAGCGTTAGTGGTTTGTCACTAGGTTCGTTGGATGGAAGCGAGCATCGAAGAAACTCGCGAACAAACGATATAGACCTCAAGGACATTGACGAAATTAGACGTTATGAAGACTTTTCGACGATTGGTAAGACCCTTTACCCAATCCTCTGGCTCTTTGCAATACTCTGGCTCAATACTCTGGTTTTTTATACTAACGAAGCTCAATAGACTGGGTAGAGGATACAGCTAGAGAAAACCTGAAACGTCGACTGAAAATCAAAAAGCTCAGGGAACGAAACGGATATTCATGGAGTAACAAGAGACACAACAGATGGAGACTACTGATAAATGAAGCATTCTCTGCTGGCCAGGCTTGGATAGTACTCACAGTTATTGGTTGTGTCCTGGGATTCATTGCGGCCTCCATCAATATCATTACAGAATGGCTTGCTGACATCAAAACTGGACACTGCACTGCTGGATTCTACTTGAATAGAGAGTTCTGCTGCGCCGGAGAGATTGGAGAGCACCATTGTTCCGAGTGGCAGCCTTGGACGAGCTTTTCTCCTTTCAACTATGTGACCTATGTCTGGTTCTCGACAGTTTTTGCCTTTGTAGCAGCATATCTTGTCAAGTTCTTTGCGCCATACGCTGCGGGCTCTGGTATCTCTGAGATCAAGTGTATTATAGCTGGATTTGTGATGAAGGACTTTTTGGGCTTTCGAACTTTGATTATCAAAAGTTTGACACTCCCTTTGACAATTGCTTCTGGTCTCAGTGTTGGTAAGGAAGGTCCTAGTGTCCACTATGCTGTCTGCGTAGGAAATACCATTGGAAGTTTCTTTGCAAAGTATCGAAACAACAGCTCCAAAATGAGAGAAATATTGTCAGCATGTACCGCGGCAGGAGTGGCAGTAGCATTTGGAAGTCCAATGGGAGGAGTATTGTTTTCGATAGAAGAGGTTTCCTCGACCTTTCAGATTAAGACTATGTGGAGAAGTTACTTTTGTGCATTGGTATCGACAGCAGTGTTTTCAGCGGTCAATCCATTTCGATCTGGACAAATTGTTCTGTTTTCTGTCAACTACGACTACGATTGGCACTTTTTTGAATTCATCTTTTTTATTATACTGGGGCTGTTTGGAGGAGCTTTTGGAATCTTTTTGATCAAGTTCAATTTGCGGGCACAAGGATTCAGAAAAAAGTATCTTGGAGGATTCGCCGTGCAAGAAGCAGTTACTCTCGCTACATTGACAGCGATGATTTGTTACTTCAATCCATTTTTGCGACTAGATATGACTGAGAGCATGCAGACGCTGTTCAGCGAGTGCAGCGACAAGACAGATTCCGTCGTGTGCGACACTTCGCGAAGATGGTTTGTGTTATTTTCGTTGGTAATGGCAATCATCATCAGAACTGTGCTCGTTATTATTTCTTATGGATGCAAAGTGCCTGCTGGTATTTTTGTTCCATCAATGGCTGTAGGAGCAATTTTTGGAAGAATAGTTGGCATATTGGTTCAAGTTTTGCAAGAGAGCTTTCCAACTTCTTCGTTTTTCTCGTCATGTCCTCCAGAAGGGATGTGTGTAACGCCTGGAACATATGCGTTTCTCGGGTCAGCGGCGGCACTCAGTGGTGTTTTACACATTACTGTGACTGTGGTTGTTATCATGTATGAGTTGACAGGAGCTTTGAACTATATTATTCCCACGATGATTGTAGTAGGGGTGACCAAGGCAGTTGGAGATAGATGGGGGAAGGGAGGTATTACGGACCAGGTTATATGGTTTAACGGGTTCCCATTTATTGATACGAAGGAAGAGCATCATTTCAGTGCGCCAGTTAAGAAAGCTATGGCTAAGCAGCTGGTGTCGCTGAAAGCGCAAGGAATGACATTAGGAGATATTGAAGCTATTCTGGAGTCTACAGACCACCAAGGGTTTCCTATTGTTGACAGTTTTGAGTCCAGGTATCTGTTAGGGTACATTGGAAGGCCGGAACTCAAGTATGTGATTAAGAGCAAGAGGGTGCAGAATGGATCAATGTCGTCTAGTGCCAAATGTTATTTTGACAGTAGCAACGGGGTTGGACGTCGGAATCACAACAGCACGAGTAGCGATTCTCGACAGTCCATTGATACCGAGATTACTTCGATTGACTTTGAGAAGTTTGTGAACAAGACGCCCATTACAGTGAGGCCAATGATGCCACTAGAGACGGTAATGGATGTTTTTTCTCAGCTTGGTCCTAAGGTTGTTTTGGTAGATTATCGGGGCAAGTTATGTGGGCTTATGACGAGGAAGGATATTTTGAGATATCAGTTCAAGGTAGAGCATATATCTTCGTTTCCTAATTATAAAACTGCAGCGGAAGAGATGGATAGGAGGATATGGGAATTGATGCAGAGGGTTGGAAGTTGGGGGATTGGAGTGGTGAGTATGGTGATACGAAGGATTAGGCGGTGATAAGTTATGGAGGTTAAGGAGGTGTTATGAGGGTGGTGATTATAGCATATCAATAGATTTAATTTTTAGTATTTTGTACAATTTACAATGGTAATATGATGACAATGGCAATACAATAATGACAATAATATCAATACAATAATATCAATAATGACAATAATATCAATAATATCAATACAATAATATCAATAATATCAATAATAGCAATACAATATTATCAATATTATCTATATCATCTATATCATCTATATCATCTATATCATTAATACCATTGTTAATATCTTCTATTTACTCATGTCCCGTCCGTGTCCCGTCCTATATAAATGTCCCGTGTCCCGCCCTATATAAATGTCCCGTGTCTCGCCCATCCAACTTCAATATATACACGTGACCATTTTACATAATCATGGGTAAGGGTATACAAAAATTAAAAGCAACCAATAAGAATAATTCTTTTAAGAGTAGTAACAAAAATTTGAATCCCAATAGGAACACCCAGGAATCATTTCATTTTTTGATTTTTTTCATTTTCCCTTTCACTATTTTTTTTCCATCTACAACATAGAACCACCATAACCAAAAAAAAAAAAAAAACAATGAGTCTCGCTACTTCATTCCTCAGATCTGGACTCAACTCGTCCAAGGCTTTGATGCGCCCTGCCGTTGTTTCTGGTAAGTTGTTTTTGTGCTGATTTCAAGGTGTTCAAGGTGTTTAGTTGGAAAAGTCGGCCTTGATTGGCTTATGGGCGAAACGTAACGTGCAATTCAAACAAACCTTCTACAAAAGGCCGTTACGATCAATCAAAAGGCAGTTACGATCAATCAAAAGGCCTTCGCGATCAATTAAAGGCTCTTTGCGCGCTTAGTCTGCTTCCCAGCATATTTGTCATTTGGACCAATCTCAGGCTACCTATTCCATTTCTCACTCTGAACACGATCAAGCCCGTCTACTAACCCGAGTGCTAGTCCAGCAACAACGCTTCAAGTCCAATGCCATTGGTGGAGGCTCTACATACAAGGTCCCTGACTACTCTCCCTACCTGAAATCAAACCGTAACACCGACGGCACCCGTGCTGCTGCCTACTTTGTTGTCGGTACCATGGGCATGGTCTCTGCTGCTGCCGCTAAGGCCACTGTTCAAGACTTCCTTTCCAGTATGTCTGCTTCTGCCGACGTTCTTGCTTTGGCCAAGGTCGAAGTCAACCTCGCTGCTGTTCCTGAGGGAAAGAACATCATTGTCAAATGGCGTGGTAAGCCAGTGTTCATTCGTCACAGAACCGCCAGTGAAATCGCAGAGGCCAGATCTATTTCCGTGGCTTCTCTGAGAGACCCTCAAACTGATGATCAAAGAGTTCAAGATCCTGCTTGGCTCATCATGTTGGGCATTTGCACCCACTTGGGTTGTGTCCCTATTGGAGAAGCTGGTGATTTTGGTGGATGGTTCTGTCCTTGTCACGGTTCTCACTATGATATTTCTGGTAGAATTAGAAAGGGTCCTGCTCCTCTCAATCTCGAAATTCCTGAATACGAGCTCGTTGATGGAAATCTTGTCATTGGTTAACCTCATTAAATCAAGTATAATTGCATGGGTTAACTTTTCTCCATTCAAAACGTAATTTAGTAATAGAACAAAAAAAGCCAAAAAACAGTGATTTATTATTGAGTTTGTATTATGAGTAGGGACTATCAAGAGACTTGGAAATTTCAACAAGTCTAATAGGAAGATATTTCAACTATTAGGATCGTATAGGACCATTTAGGAACATCTAATAGAATATCTAATAGAATATCTAATAGAATATCTAATAGAACATCTAATAGGATCATCTAATGGATCGTCTAATAGGAACTCGATATCTTACTCGACATCTTACTCGACATCTAATAAGAACTCAATATCTCATCTCACAACATTGGATTGGCACTCAGGATTCTTTTCAACTCGTCAAAATTATCAACTGGACCAGAAACATCAATGGTATTAACATCATGACTACCCGAGATATTACTCGGAGTATAGTCCATGTTCTTCATTCTCCAGATGGCACTCCAATGAAATTTGACTTCTTGAGGAATAACTCTCGTACGCCCGGCATTAGGTGTTATTGATTTAAACCATCTGTGAGTTGTACTATTGAGTCTGTATGTGAATAGAGGAACACACTCAGGAATCCACCAAAACGCTGACTTTATATTCCTGAAAAACTCTTTCCAATTGCCTACGTTATACAGCCAACTCAAGTCCAACTTATCATGTAAAGGGGCCTGGAGACTGCTCTGCAACGGAAATCTCGCGTGGAACTCGGATAGTGCTCCATCTCTGAATACACATCCTGCCTTGTACGCTTCGACAATCATCCATCTCAATGGAACGTTTGAAAAATTCTGGCCTTCTCCACTAGGCTCATACCCTCCTCCAATGTCAGCGTGATCTCCTGGAAACCACAACTCTTCAATGTCTTCGCAGTTCTCTGGCGCCTGCTTGGGGAAACATCCGTAGGCATCGCGCTGCGTAGGCTGATTCAATTGTGGAGTATCCAGTAATTCTTCCCATACATGATCACTTAATGGTGCAGGGTCCTGAATTGTAGACCAAGTAGGTGATGAAGGTATGGTTTTTTTACTATTTTCACACTGACTGTTTTCAAACTGGTTCTTGTCGCTCTTGTCGCTCTGGTTCTTATCACTCTCAAACTGGTTCTTGTCGCTGGTCGCACTCATACTCTCGTAGTCTTGATCTTCCCAAGCGTTTTGCAGCATATCGTCATGTCGCATGCACTTCCGTAGCCTCGTTTTAGCTGGAGAGAACGGATACTGTTTAAACTTGCCTCTTCGTTCATCTATGCTGATTGCGTGCCGAATGTGTCTGACCAAGTTGGTATTCGAAACATAGGGGAATATTCGATCATAGAAGAGGCCAACCGAGTTGATCGAATCCCATAGTCCCATAAAGTGAATATTTACGTGCACCCTTGAAAACGTGAGTTTAAACTGTATAGTTAGTATATTAGCTCAGGAACTAGGTTTCATCATACTTCATCTGCCAAAGCATTGGAAGTTGTGCTCAAAGGCTGACCTTCCATTTCCCAGGACTTGTAAATCTCCCAAGCGCTGGGAATAATTTCATCTTGGCCGACCGTCAATAAACCAACTCTTTCAATCATAGCAGCAAGCACTCTTGCCGTGAATGCTCCTCTACTGAAGCCAAACAAGAATACCTTATCACCGTTTTTATAGTGGTCCATGAGGTACTTGTAGGCTATCATGATATGGTGATCCAAAGAGTACGCTACAGCAGCATCTACCAAGTTACGGATTTCCGCTCCTAAATCGTGAAAAGTTGAACTTATAACCTTTTTAATTCCAACCGACGTTCCAATACCAGCTATTTTTGTTAATTTTTTTATTCAGCATTAATTTTTCACATACGCTGATAATAGATCATTTGCCTTTCGGAGTGTCGTTCCAACAGTCTGTAGAACTTCAAGACGTTTGTAAAAGGCTCTGGACCGAATCTCTCTGCTGTGCCATCAAAACACATGATTATGTTTTTTGTTGCAGATGAGATCTCGTCAGGATCAATCGAAGAATTTGGCATTTTTCTGATTTTTAACTTTAAAGCAAAGCAGAAACTATTGTGAGCAAAGAAAGCAGTGTCGCAATGTCTGAATAGTCTTGTTGACAAGGTGTATAAGGAAGAAAGAAGGGAGAAGGCAACTCATTAGTAAACGTATTATATTGAACAGTTTGGTTATGTGTTGTACTAGAATTGTTACGATGCAATGGAAACCATTAACCAACTCACGAGAATAATGAGATAGATGGAATGTAGAAAACAGGCATCAGCATAGAAAACAACTAAAAAATGGATTTGAATATAAAATAGAATATACAAAAAATAACTATGAATCAAAAAAATTCCTGATTTATATTGTACAAACATGGACATTGATATCACAAATATCGAATCATGTGACTTCTATTTAAACTAAGACTTTTTCTACATATTTCACTTTCTTCAACACAAAATGGTGAACGAAAAGCATCCTGGCAAGCGAATTTGCCAAATCATTCGAGTTAAGCCTGAGTATTTGGAAAAGTACAAAGAGCTTCATGCGAATGCATGGCCCAATGTATTGGCGAAGATGCGGGAGTATCATATAGAGGACTATTCTATACATTTGATTGAAGAGCAGAATTTGCTAGTAGCAAACTTCAAGTACGTTGGAGAGGACTGGGAGAAGGATTCAGAGGAGATGAGGAAGGATCCAGTGAATCATGAATGGTGGGAGGTTACGGATAGTTTACAAGAGAGTTTAGTTGAAGGAAGTACTGGAAGTCGAGATGAGAAAGGGTGGTGGAAGAATTTAGAGGAAGTATTTAGATTTGATGGTTGAGGAACAGGTATTATAGATGGTGAGGTTGACGATTCTGAATCCCGTCTCAGCTCCTTTTCTAGATGTTTTGCATTCTACAGTTGATAATATCTGAAACATATAACTCTTGAAGAAGGAATTTGTTATTTCTGAAATTTGATATAATTTGATAATTTGTTATAATTAATTAATTTGATAATTAATTTATTATAATTTCTGATTCGAATCAAGGTGGCAGTCAAGAATTTAAAGAATTTAAAGAATTTGGAGCAGCATGAAACGGTTGAGAATAGGCGTTGAAGGACGATCTGACTGTTTGAAGCAGTTGTCAAGCATGAAAACTTTGTATAGAAAGCAGGCAGAACGTTAAGGTTCATTACGAAGACCTTTGTTCATATCAGTGCGGTGAGAATGGTCCAGACTTAATGAAGGAAATTGAAGGACAAATGAAGGAAATGAAGGACAATTGAAGCAGATTGAATCACAAACTTCATTAAGAAATCATTAAGAAATCTCATTAAGAAAGCTCATTAAGAATCACTAAAGATCACTAAAAACCATTGCCAGAAACTCTGTCTACTTTGACGGCACGTAAACTACACGAAACTTTGTTCAACCCCTTTGAATAGCGTTCTTCTATTGTCAGGACTCTCAACTAGTTTCAGCCTAGTAAAGAGTGTTTTGTTTATATTGAAACTTTTTATATTGAAACTTTTTTTAATTCTTCGTCCCATTTTCTTCTCCTTCCACCACCTTCCTCCATTTTTTAAATCTCCAATGCGTGGTAAAAACATGGACTCCAAAAAGTCCTCCAAAGGCCATCAACGTGGTAACTCAATCTTTCGCTCCTTTACCAAATCTGCTTCTTCAAAGAACATTCTCCAGCAGCAGGTCGTTCAAAATCAGCTCCTTCAGCACCCCAATATCCAGCAACCTCAGCAAAGCCAGCAACAGCTCCAGCTCCAGCTCCAGCAAAACCAGCAAAACCAGCAAACCCCCAATACCCAATCCATTACTGCTCCTGAGGATACTAATGAAAATATCCCTCCTGATAATACCTGGATAAAACCTCACTCTACATTGACCGCTGCAATCGACGCTGCTCTCCAGCTAAAAACCTCCTCCGCCTCGCTATCCTCCTCCAACAATACCTCGCCCTCCTTGTCCTCAGAATCAACAGATCTGTCCTCAAACAGCACCTGCAATACCTCTAACGAGCCTGCATGGGACAGAGAAATTGACCATATAGGCCCACTGTCAAACGACATTGCAAACAAAAAGCAGCGTCCCATCTCCACCTTGTCCATCAACTCCGTCGCTTCAAAATCTACTCTGGACCATTCCCAGCTAAAAAGACTCCCTTCTACCTCCTCCTCCTCTTCAAAGTCTCTGGTAAGATCAAAACATACCTCCACTGCATCCACCATCTCCACCTTGAGACACTTCTCCATCATCTCTGTCGATGCCAACCACTCAAACTCCGGCCTCCCTGACTCTACCCCTTCTGCCACCAATCCCGACCCCCAGTTCCAGTCCCTCATCCAACCAACCTCTTTCAGATATACCACCGACGAGAACTCCAAACCGGGCTTCCAAAGCACTCCCTCCTTTTCATACTCATTAAGCTCTCGAAACCACAACATCCATTCACAGTCCTCCCTTACTGATTCAAATTCAATTGTGCATAATAATAAATCTAATAACATCAGCAATACGGACTTTCGCTCTAATACCCCCATGTTATCCTACAAAAAAGACCCTTTGACCTACCGCAAAAAGAAGATCTCGAAAGCTAGCATTTCTCTTCCTTCTGAAATCGTCGACCACCGTGAGCATTTCTCTTCTGGCCCACCTCTCACTCCCATCTTAAATGAACCTGAAAATGAATCATTCAAAAGAGGTCACAGATCTAGAAACTCTGTCATTGCGTCCATTTCCTCTTCAAACCTTTTCAGATCCCTCAAGAAAGACGAAGTTGAGCCGAGACAGCAGCTGTCTCACAGAAAGTCAAAGCACTCCATCTCTTCTCAACTTTCGACTAAAACTTCAAACAGCAGCCTTAGAAAGTTCACTGAAATCAAAAAGTCCTTTAGAAACTTGTCCAGCTCTAGAATGTCTTTCTTGGGCGTCCCAGCTTTTGCATTCCCGAGAAGCGCGGGCTCTGACAATTCTAATGACCTCAGCAACAAGCCCATGATCTCGCTTCCTACCCCAAATGAAACATCCAGAGAGAAGCTAAAAAACAAGTTAAGGGCTAGTACCTCTTTAATGTCTCTAACAAGATACAATGGCTCCGCAGCATTAGCCGTACCTGTCGAAGAACACAATCTTTCTCAAATGGAAAAGCTACTCAACTTTTGCCAAACTCCAACCGTCATGGACTTTCAATCCTACTTGAACAGAGCATGTGAACTTGGAGAGATCACCAAGCTCGGGGAAGCTACCTATAGCGAGGTCTACTCGCTGGCGCGATCGAGTAGAGTTTACAAGATCATTCCGTTTGGAAATGGTGAACTGGACCAGTCGTCTATTCAAAACATCTTGCAGGAGCTGGGAATAGCCAAAATTCTCATGCAATTAGATGGTTTTGTTGATATAGAAGATGTGGCCGTGGTCAAAGGAAAGTATCCAAAGTACTTGATAAACAAGTGGGACGAGTATAAGTTGAACCACAACTCCACTACTCAACGCCCTAACAAGTACGGCGAGAACCAAATGTATTGCATTATTGTCCAAAGCAACGCTGGCACAGACCTGGAGAAGTTTCATTTGACCTCTTGGGTCGACGCCGAGTCAGTGTTTTGGCAGACAGTGATTGCTCTTGCTCAAGCAGAAGAGAAATTTCAATTTGAGCATCGTGATTTGCATTGGGGTAACATTGTCATTTCAGAAGATTCCACGGCAGACCATTTGAAGTCCAAGACTGCTGATTCTGAAAGCATTCTTGCTTCTGGTCCGTTTGGTGATAAGCTCATTGAAGAAGCTAGAAACCTGCTGAGAGCTGGAAGCCCGCTTAAAATTACATTGATTGATTTTGCCTTGTCGAGAGCCAACAGTCCCGAAGGATATGCAATTCACACTCGAATGGATCAGCCCGAGTTTTTCAGAGGCAAAGGAGATTATTTATTTGACATTTATAGACTTATGAGAGCTCATGTCATGAATTCATCTCATTCGTTTACTTCTACTCGCTCAGTATCTGCACATTCTGAAGATAGTTCAGTCATGCCTACCACCCCTACATTGAACAATTCTCGAGATGGAGTTGACTGGTCAACGTTTTGTCCCCAAACCAATGTTCTTTGGTTGCATTATCTTCTGGACAGACTGCTCAATCATAAGGATTTGAAGCCGATTTATGGGGGTCGGGCTACTAAGCTAGCCTCCAAATCATCTACATCCAGTTCATTGCGAGAAGCATATTTGAATGGATCCGAGATGACCAAGTCAAGTTCTACTGAATCTGGATCATCCCTTGATCAGCTTCAGTCGTTCAAGTCATTAGAAGTTGTCGACAGAACACTAGATCCTAGGAAAAGAAAGGTTGGAGGAAAGAGAGGAAATCCTAGTTTTAATGATTTTTCAAGTGCCAAAGACGTTCTTCAATGGGGTATTAAGAGTAGGGTCTTTCCAATGAAGATATAATTGACCAATTTCACTATTTATTATCGAACTCATTCTTCAATCTATACATATAATTTTGCCGTAATATAATTTAATCCTAACATTCATGAAAAATTGAAAAATATGTTCAGAAAGGCATCGTTCCCTACAATTCATCTTTGAATTCTTCTTTGGATGGAGTTTCTGTTGAGACTGGCTGGGCCTTAGTTGCGATTGGTACTGGAGTGGTGTAGACTTTGTAAATGGAAGTGGCGATATTGAAGATGGAAGAGAGCGAACTGTCTACGACAAAGAACCAAATACCGATTGATACAGAACCTTTTGGAGCTGAAGTGAACGACAAGACCCAGAGAACATAGCTAGGAAACGCGCCTTGAGGCAGCCAGAAAACAGGAGTTTTTCTGTATCGAATTCTGCAGATCATTTTCAAACCAGTGGTCAAGACGAAGAGGAGGACTTTGAGAGTACTTGAGAAGGACGATTTGGTTTCTTGGTGTAACTTGTTTAGCTGGTCGACTTCAGCTTTGAGTTTCAAGTATTCACGATCCAATTTTGCCCATTTTGCAAACTCTTCTTTAGCAGATGTGTTGGAACGTTCTTCATAGACTTGATTGGATCTGCGTTGAGCTTTTTGGAGGGCTTTGAAAGATTTCGATGGCACGATTTTGGAATATATAGGCCAGAACTAGAGCAAGTTAGTGGGAGCAAAAGGAAGAGAGCAGGAGGAGGGAGCATACAAAATTGATGATATTATCTTTACCAACGATGCCAATGAGCTTGGTGAAGAGGGAGAGTAAGATGACTGTTAGTAGGACCGAGATCATGATGTAGTTGTAGGAAGGAGGATTAGGGAAGGAAGGTGGTTGAAGGAGGGAACTTTTTTTTTATGCTGCTTTTTGGTGTTGTCAATTTCCTATATAGATGAAACTTTGAATCTTATATATCCAAGACATGAAAACGATATAGTATATAATTGAATTTGGGGGATTTGATTTGGAGGATTTGATTTGATTTGATTTGGAGTATTTGATTTAGAGTATTTGATTTGGAGTATTTGATTTGGAGTATTTGGATACAATTTATTTAGGAGATTTGTGAACCCAGTAGCAATTTCTTTCAGCTGTTTATTTATTGTGAAAGCTTTTAAATAAGTTACCGATCTTTATGAATTAATTTATTAGTTATTTGGAGCCGGTTTGTGTTGACTTTACTTGCAATTCTACTTAACTTGGATGTAATTCTACTTAACTTGGACGTAATTCTACTTAACTTGGATGTAATTCTATACGATAACTTGGATAATTATTGATTTTAATTCTATATAATACCTTAGATATAATATTACTGCTTCAACATTAAATTCCTGTTCATTTATCAACTGTTTTATACTCTTAGTTCAACTCTTTATTTGAACTTGATTTCTTGATCTACAATGTTACACAACTAAATAGCTTTACAACTTAAGAATTCTTCTACTCAAGACTTGAACATTATAGATCTTTGAATCTTTCCATCCACTCATCTTCAATTCTTGCAAAGATCTGTTTCAATCTTTGTCTGAAATTTACCCTTCTTTCAATTCTTTACCAAATCTTAACAATTCTTTACCAAATATTCACCAATTCTTCAAAGCTTCAATGAATCTAAATCTTGTTCAAATATTCACCAATTCTCCAAATCTCGAATTCTTATAATATACCAATTCTCTCCAATTCTCTAATTCTCCAATTCTCTCCAATTCTCTAATTCTCCAATTCTCCAATTCTCACCAACTCTCACCAATCTCTTACCCCAATTGACCCTAAACCTGAAAACCCAAAGTAAAAATTTCTCCCAACTTGCCATCACCTTATTCTCACCATCCTGCCTTTAACCAGGCACCCCAGCATATATAACCAATCCACAGCCAAATTTTTGAAAAATAACTAGGAGATACCACTCTCCTTAACGATATAATAATGATTTCAGAAGACGAACCTGATGACTACGAATACGAATCTTGGGTCTCCCGACACTTGAATTCGCAGAGTTCAAATCTACTTGTCGAGGTCCATGAAGATTTCATCGACGACGATTTCAACCTAACTGGACTCTCCGCCCTCGTCCCCCATTTCCACGAAGCGCTCGAAATGATTCTAGACCTGGAACCTGAATATCCAGTGACAATTGCCAATACGGTGCTCTTTGACCGCTCTGCAAAACTGCTATATGGCCTCATCCATGCTCGATTCATCATCACTCGCCAGGGACTCAGTCTCATGGCTCAAAAGTATAACCAAGGAGAGTTCGGGAACTGCCCAAGAGTCTACTGTCGCAATACCAAACTGCTGCCTACTGGAAACTACGATCTCCCAGCCTATGAAACGGTGAGATTCTACTGCCCGTGCTGCTGTGATACCTATAATGAAATGGGTTCTAGAACCAATAAGATTGATGGTGCATACTTTGGTTCTACCTTTGTCGGATTGTTTCTCAAGAGCTATCCGGAGATTGAGCGAGACTGTGCAGAGAGGAGGAAACATCAATTTAAGCTCACGCTGTTTGGATTCGGCATCAATGAAATGAGTGCCAGTGGCCCTCGAATGCGATGGCTGAGGCAAGTTCCAGGCGATCGAAAAGAATTGGAAGATTTTGCAACAGTAGGCAGTCTAGAGGAACTGGGAGGCGGCGAAGAGGAACTGGAGGATGATGAAGAGGAAGATGACGATAAGATCCAGATTGTAGGTGTATCTAAAACTGGGAGCAGCATGCAATTCTAATGAGCATTGAGCTAACATCCCCAGACAGAAATGAGCATTGTGACACAGATTTCCAAAAGTTAGTTTAATTAAAATATATTTATGTAGAATATTCTATAAATCATGACCAAATCCTGTTTTTTGTTATTATATTACCGTTTTTTTCTACATTAATATTTTAATTCATATTCTGTTTATATTTCTGGTCTGTAGGAGGTTGTACTCTGATTGTGATTTGGGTTGTCGATTTGTACCTAATATAATGAACAATGAAAAATTTCAAGGAAAGGACTGGGGTAACATAAACGAAACCGTTGGGTGTCCTGCACCATTGAAGGCCTGGATACCTCTAGCTGATCCTCTGGATTCATATCTGGAAGAAACAAGACTTTGTGTGGCCGGTTGTTGTCAGGCTTGTGGAATGAACAGTAAGTACAATCATGTTAACGAAACCTCTAACTAACAACTCCATCATAGGAGAAATTACCGGTTCCACTGCAAAACTACAACAAGTAACTAAAATTATGGGATATATCAGTTTTTTTATTGCATTGTTTCTGATATTTTCTCGACTTGTCAACAGAAGAATGATCATTAACGGATACACGCCGTTACAAGCCTTTTCAATCATGACATTTTCACTTCCGCTATCCTTCTTCATGTCTAGACAGCATGGCCCGAATATGTGCTACGACTCAATTACTTTTGCAATGGGTTCGAAGAACGTTTACTGCGAGGCCCAAGGTCTGTTGCAGGTATTTGGATATCACTCTTTAGTGCTCAGTCTGGTTGCTAGAGTAGTCTCGATTTTCATGATTGTCGTTTATAAGAAAAACATTCCGCGAGTGTATTTGACCTTATTAGTCCTGGGACTGAGTGGGCTTTTCGCAGGCCTCTGCTCAAATCATATTCGTTTCAATGGTGCTACGATGTGCACCCCATCTCAAAGTGTCATGAGAAACTACGTTCTCATGCCAGTGTTGGCATACTCTGCACTTGGACTCATTATACAGTTCTCAACGTCCTGGTATGTGACGAAAACAATGATGCAAGTTCGATACTCCATCATCAGCTCCAAAGTGCCGGATCATTTGCAAAAGGCACATAAAGTTAGCTGGAAGATGAGAATCAAGATCCTCTTTCAGTCCTACGGTAAAGCTTTCCACCTACTATGGCGAACATACGTGACATCAGTTTTCCTCGGAGGAGTTATCGTGTTTGCTGCCGCTCAATACATTATATCAGCCCGCCGTGTAGGTGGAGGAAGTATGCGACTTGCGACACAAGAATGGATAAGCTGTGTAATTTCAATTTCTCTCAAGACACAAAACACGGGCGAGCCGGAGAGATATGCAGCATGTAATGGGTATTTGAAGGGCGAAGGGATGTATTCGAGAACATTAATCGGGTTGACATTAATGCTGGCATTCACTCTATTGTTCTTGGTAACGGAGCTGCGACTCTTTTTGTTCCAGTCGTGGTTCAGTTTGATAAAGGCTGGGCCAAAGGCGTTAATTTCTAGAAAACGGTCCGACGCAATTCTAGATACCATAGATGATCATGAAATGAGTAGGGTCTGGCTGCCTGAACGACTTCAGAATAAGTTCATGGGAACCGCGTGGTATCGGAAAGACGAAGAAAAGTACTTGAACGTACAAAGCATCGACTATCAGCTACGAATGTTTGAACAGCAGCAAAACGTCAATGCCATTGACACTGCGGTTACCGAGGTCTCGGACCATCCGGAGCCAGGACAAGCAGAGCTACCAAGCAAGCCTGGCAAGGCCAAGGTCAAGAACGATTCTGTTTCGTCAGCATGTACGAGCAGCAGCGATAGTTTCACAGAACTAAACGCTCCGACTTCCACGGTGACGCCGGCCAAGAAACCGCGTCCCAAGTCAGGATTGAGTGAGATCCATGGGCATTGGATCAAGTCTTTCATGGCCAACAACGAAGCTCAGCGGTTAAAGCGTAAGGAGAGTCATAATAGTCAGCACGACTCCAAGCGGTTTTCCAGCACATCTGCATTTTCCAATTTAAACAACATAGAAGAACAGCCCAGTGAAGAGGGTTCACCAGAAGGAGAAATGGACTTTTTGACGTTTCTGAACAATTCTAAACCACCTCCACGACGGTGAATCTTAACCTTTACGACGGTGAATCTAAACACTTTCATCTAAACACTTTCACGGCGGTGAATCTAAACACCTTTATGACGGTAAATCTTTTAAATCTAGAGTATGTAAAATATTGTAATACAGAACTTTTTTCAGATGAGCATATGTAATGGAATAGGCAATGGCGGTGGAATAGACAAAGGCAATGATAATAGACAATAGACAATAGACAGTAAATTGATATTGTTTAAATTGATATTGTTTATATTCATAGTATTTATATTGATACAATTTAAACATAATCAATATAAGCAGTACTCATATTAACAGTACTCATATAAACATTACTTCAAATCACTATATTCATCAGCCAATACTTATCATTATACCAACATATAAACCAATATTAATATAAATCAATTCTCATAAATTCTCACAAATATATATCAATATATACCAATTCTCAATTCTCACAAATATATATCAATATATACCAATTCTCAATTCTCACAAATATATATCAATATATACCAATTCTCAATTCTCACAAATATATATCAATATATTTCAATATATACCAATTCTCACCAATTAAATCTATTCTCACAAATTCATTCTCACTAATTCATTCTCACCAATTCTCACCAATTCTCACCAATTTTCACAAATATAAACTTAACCAAAATCTCAATATTCAAACTTCGTTTCAACAACCCGAACCTGTCTTCACTGCCCCCGGAACCAGGCTCCGTCCTAATTTTATGCCCTTTTTCCTCCGCCTTTATGGCCGTGATCCGATTGAAATTACCCTTACCCATTATGTAAAGTCTGCAATTTCCCTGTTCCACTTGTACTGGACGCTGGTAAACTGTAAACCACCTTCCAGCCTTTCTTCTTCCAGCGCTTCTTCTATTCTTCTTCTTTTACCCTTCTCAATAGACGGTAGCCACCAGCTTGTACAGTTCACCGCACCACAATGAGCTACTCTCCACAAATACGTTCCTCCTCTCCTCGCGCCTACTCCAATAGCCTCTCTAGAGACGATTCAGATTTGGACTACGTTAGCGAAGACGAAATCGCCACCTCTAGAGCTCGCTCCAAGGCTACTACTCGCCATCCTACCTCCCACATCAAGTTTTCGTCTGCAGAAACTGAAGCAAACACTAACGCAAACTCGTATTTTGGCCCAAATACTCCTCTGCTCACTCCCTCCAGAGAGTCCTACTTCCATCATCTCGGCAGCGACGGCGACGTCAGTGATATAGAACAAGATCGCTCTCGCTCCAAGCAGAGATCTAGAAGTCGCGGTAGAGTCCCGCTAGCTGCTCAAGTGGGCTTAGAAGGCTTCATAGACCCCAATTCTCCTTCTGCTGCTTTTGAACAGAAAGTAGCCTTCGATACCTTTGACAATAAGCATGCCACTGACATTTCGCTCACGCTGCAGTTCAAGCATGAAGACTACCAGTATACCAGGCTCTCTCGTACGTTTCTGTGCGGTACAGACAAAAACAAGTATTCGGACAATGCCATCACTTGGCTGCTGGAACAATTGGTTGAGGATGGGGACGAAATCGTTTGTTTAAGGGTCATGGATCCCTCGTCTTCTTTTTCATCTGACGAAAAGTCCTATCGTGCTGAAGGCCATTCGTTTTTAGAGCGAATCATGGCAAAGAACACAAAGGGTAAGAAGATATCTCTGATTTTGGAGTTTGCCTTGGGGTCTATCGAGTCTTTGATTAAGCGAATGATTCAAATATATGAGCCTTCTGTTCTTGTAGTAGGTACTAAAGGACGGTCGCGTGAGGGTTTCAAAGGGCTACTTCCTGGCTCTGTGTCGAAATGGTGTTTGCAGCATTCTCCTATTCCAGTAGTTGTAGTCAAGCCTGTTTCAAAGCGGGAGTCGAATAAGGCCAAACGTGAAGCCAATCCGAACAAATTGGCTTATATTGACTTGATTGCTTCACATCCTGATGAGCCTACAAAGGTTTATGATGATCATTCGTCTGTCAAGACTCTTGCTCCTCAGATTCCTGCTTATTTGAAGCGGGCGGGCTATTTTCACTCTGCGCCATTATTATCTACGACTTCTAGCATGAGTGGATATGATTCTGAGAGTGGGGATAGATTAAAGGTTGGTGAAAGATTAGGACGGTTTGATCGTATTAGATCTAGAAGTCCAATGGCTTCAAGAGATTGAACATTTTTCCTTAATGATTGAATATGATATACAGTTTTTTTTTTTGTAATATAGTTTTCTAGTCGATTATTTGTTCTATTCTTAATATTATTTTTATTCTATTGTTATTATTATTCTACTATTATTATTATATGTATTATATTCTTATTATATTTATTATATTTATTATATTCTTATTATATTCTTATTATATTCTTATTATATTCTTATTATTTTTATTATATTTATTATATTTATTATATTCTTATTATATTTGTATTATATTCTTATTATATTCTTATTATATTCTTATTATATTCTTATTGTATTTATTATATTCTTATTATATTCTTATTGTATTTTTTATATTCTTATTATATTCTCATTTTGTCATTTCGTCATCCCATTCTAACTCAGCTCTCAATTCTATTATTTTAGATACTCAAAATGTGTCTATTACTATATACAAGGTTTTAAGCAGCTCAAGTATTGACAAAATCTTCTTCATCAAATATCTCTTCAACAGGCTTTTCAGGATTAAGAGTCTCAACAATTACCATTGACAATACTCCAGAAGGAAGTGCTTGCATCAGCCTAACAGGTAATCCCTTAACACAGGCTCGAATAAAACCAACTTCTTTCACCAGATTGATAGCAACCTGAATGATTCCCTGTTGATCTGTAGGTCTAAGAGAAGCAATTTCAGAAGCTACTGCCAACTGCTGACGAGTTTTCACTACATCCAGGAAATTCGATGTAGTCTGAGATATCGTGGTAGCCGTAGCAGAGGCTACAGCATATTCTGTAGGACCTAATTCTTTCGAATCACCAGTTTTGGCTTTCCTTTGTTGCAGCATAGTCTTGAACTGCTCGTAGCAGGTCCACCATGCTACTGAGTACGGTAGAAACACGACAATACCCATCCAGTATCCTCTCCAAAGTCCCTTCCAGCCATCTGGTCCATTCACAACTTCCTTAACAACTTGCACCATTCCTTTTTTTGTTTCAGAGATTTGCAAGCGTCCTTTCACCACCTCCATTGGAGTCCATATCACGCTGCTTGCAAACTCAGCTACTGAACTACTCAAGATGTAGTTTATCATAGACGTCTGGCCAAAGTAAGGCGTGAGTTCTCTTTTGGTCTGCCTATAAGCGACCATATATGTTGTAAAAGCAGGAGTCGTTAACAGAACCGAAGCTGTCAGCCCGCTCCAGTACCGTCTGATAGGTAGGGAGTAGTTGAAGTTTGTTGATGTCTGTTGAAGCGTTCTTAGCGTATCAACTGATGGACATGTTAGCAAGCTTTCTTGTAAGATCAGGATTAAACTTACGAGGATGAAAGACGATTTTCGATCCTACTGCCCCGGCACTATTCAATGTTAGCTACTTTACTTGTTGTTCATCTAATACTTACACCGAGGCGAAGATAGTTTGAGCGTCCATGACCGCAAGTAATTAGCAAATATGAATAAACGAGTGCCTCCAAAATTGCAATCACAATAAGCCGAAGAGAAGGTTTGTCACCTGCCATAGAAATTTCTTTCCTATTATTTAAATCACATGATTACATAGAAGTCCGTAATAGGAAATGTGTTTATAACTGGAACAAGGAGCGAAGAATTAAGAAACATAAATAAGAGAAACAGTAAAAAGTTTCTTGGTTGAAAAAGTTCAATTTTTCTTTGAGTTTCTTGGTTGTATCATTTTTTTTAGTTTTTTGATAGATTGATAGATTGTTTTATTGAATATATCCTGCTTTTCGGTTTTGGCTTTTAAATTTTTGTAGCTGGTTTGGAGTTCGACTTTAGTCTTTTGAGATTCTGTTTTTAATTGCAAGATTTCAATTTCGCGTTCTTTATAATCGTTTTCCATTTTGTTTATTTTAGTTGTCAAGTTTTTTAGGATATCCATTATTTCGGCGTATTCAGAGGGTTTACTAGTGAGTGTAGGCTCAGACTGGGTAGATGGGGTAATTTGAGTATTCTCAGTTTCATTCTTAATCTTATTCTCAGTATTCTCAGTCTCAATCTCATTATTCTCAATTTCAGTAATATCACCCTCAGTATTCTCGTCTGTATCCTCAATATTCCCAGTATTCTCGTCTATCTCAATATTCCTAGTATTCTCGTTTGTCTCAATATTCCCAGTTTTAAACTCCGATTTCAACTTTGGAATAGACTTCAAATCTGGAATATTAATATCAATTGGAGCTAGTTCAACAGACTGATCTGGAACATTCTTATTTTGGCCGATTTTGAAAAGATCTGAATTCGAGTTCACAGACAGTCCAAGATGAAAATTATTTACGTCCGAAGACGAATCAAGGCGAATTGAAAAATTATCATTATTTAACGTGAATATTACTGACATTCCAGGAATTATACAAATTGGTGAACTATAACAGATTAAAATCTATGAGCAAGTGCTAAGTTATATATGATTTG